>JANHFT010010261.1:22861-38888 GCA_032467955.1 Pseudoxenodon macrops | reverse complement strand
CGGCCCGACCGCTGCTGCTGCTGCTCCTTTTCCTTATTTGCCCAATCGCAAGAGGCGCTGGGGAGCCGGATGGACGCCCTTTGCGAGATAAGACGCAATCAGAGGTGGGATTCGCAAACGGGCTTCCAAGAAGGAACCTTTTAAGCAGAGAGGACTTCGGGCTGAAAGGCAGGAAGTCCCTAACTTCTGAAGGTGACCAGTAAGTAAGGCTGGCTCTGACATGTAAGGCTTACTCAGAAGTAAACCCACTGCACTCAGTTGGGGGGGGGCAGTTCCCCCCCCCGCAGCGTTAGCGTGTCTAAGATTGCAACCAGGCGCTGCGCTTTTGTAGACGCGTATTTGTATCTGGGTTGGGTTGGACTGCTTTGTTTTTTGGCAGCAAAATCGGCTCTGTGAAAGAAGCAGTTGGCATTGCTTTCTCTTCATCCTCCTCCGGGGCGACCTCCTTTTCCCGAGAGGTTTGAAGACTTTTTGACATCCCGTAAGCTAACCTTTTTATCTTGCTGCTCGCGACCAGCGCTAAACTTTGTATTGTTCTTTTTTTAATTCGTGTTGCTGAAGAAAAGCTTTGGGCTTTTTGAGGTTTTTTGTTTTTAAAAAAAAAATCGGTTTGTTAAAAGAGATTCTGAGTTAAGATTGAGAGGGTCAGAAGTTTGGGTTCTTTGGTTACTAAAAAGCGCAGCTCTATATGGGAGTGAAGAAAAGGAAGGCGTCCTTTGTTTACATTTTGGTGAACATAAGAGGTGGGGGTGATTGAACTGGTTAAAATAATTACGTTTCCCGTTGGCTTGGCTTGCTGAGCCCAATTTATTCCTGTGTACTGGAGCTGTAAGCATCGTAGGCAGAACTGAAATGGATGTGCAAATTCGGACGTTGGGAGTAGGGAGGAAAATGTACGAATGCTGAGTTCTGAAACTTTTTCACATTCCACTTTTTAAAATTAAGTTTGAGAAGTTTTTAAATCAAATGTTAACGAATTGATTGTTAGTTAGTTAGTTGACATGGAATACACATGCTTGTATTTGTTATTCTAAAAATTCTAAACTACTGTCTGAAAATAGAGGAGGGAGGGAACTGAATTTGATGAATGCAGATTTCTTTCTTTTTTTAAAAAACAACAACATTTACTAAGACTTTTTGCTCAATATACTTCCCCACTAATGGCGCATATACTACATAGGGTAAATACAAATCACCAGATACCAAACTACCACAGTATGTACTTAACAGTCACTTAATGATGAAGCTTTGATATATTTCAATATCAGACTTACCTAAAAAAGCACCATCCCGGGATGATGGGACTACAATCTCCAGCATTTGCAGGTAACATACTTTATGAGGATGGATAGTTTGGCAAAATCACCTGGAAGAAAGAAGTGACATATTCACCCTTAGCAAACCCAGAACACACATTCAGATACACAAGACTTTCTGGTGAATAGATACCCACTGTGTCTTCTGAATGGTCTGTTTCCCCTCTCTGCTCTACTCTAAATCACTTAGGTTGAATCCAAGGTAGTTGGAAAGACAGATAATTTTTTCAGAAGAGACAGTTTGGAAAAAAAAATGGTCTCCATGCCCATGGAAGGTAATTAGACCTTCTAGCACACATAGAAGATAAGTCTATAAATACTTTGTCCCCCAGAACGTAGTTTTCATATGTGTGTGTGTGTGTGTGTGTGTGTGTAGTCCCTGTCATCCATATCATGCAGCCTGCCAATTCCGTTTTACCTGAACTGATCTTCTTGCACATGGATGCCATCTAGCCCCAGCTATGGGATTGCATGAGGTATGGATAGGTGTGCTGCTATTCACATTTCATAAAAGCCTTTTAAAGTCTAGGGTTGCATATAAGTACTTTGAAGTTTTGCTTAATTCAGTATAGGGCAAACTTTGCACACCTGATCAGCAGTAACTTTCACTGAATTCAGCAGGAGATCCATCCAGGTGTAGGATTGCAACTTGCCTCTGTATGCTGAGAGGAAGGAATCACCTCTGAACTGAACTGTATTCCCGAGTGTGTGTGTGTGTAAATGTGAATATAGACATGCATGCACAAAACTAAGTAATATTGAGCTAAACTATGGAAAGCATTTTGCACATTTTTCATTTTAAGAATGTCACATGCTGCCCCTCAAATGAAATGTTTTTATAGGGTGGTCTGCAGTCAATATCAAGCATACATTTTAAGTCCAGTGCCTAAAATTCTAAACTGAAACCAGAATATTGTAAATTAAAGAGTAATAATAAAAACTATAATATGTAAAACCCATGTAATCAATGTAAAACCATTAATTTTTTCAAGATGAGCCAGAAGGCCCTTGCCATAAAAAAAATCAAGAAGGAAAGGCGTTGTCTGATAATTTTGTTACCTTGTTTTTAAGCTAAGAGAAAATATAGCAAACTTAATGCAACTTGATGGAGGAAGTCAGCTGTGGTTTGCCCCTCTTCCAGACAGTTTGCCTTCCTCCAGGCATCAGATAAATAAGAATTACAAGTTGGATAGATATGGATGAGCTGCATGCAACAGAGAAGTTTGCTTGAGATTCCAGCAATTGAGCAGATTCGGGGGTAGGGGTGAGATCAGCTTTGTGGAAAGGAAACAGGACGAAAAGAGAATGGTATTTACTTCTCTCTTGGCTGCGTGTTTCCTGGTGGGCTCCAGAAAGGCTTGTTCTTGTGTGCCTGAAGTTGTTGGCGGGGTGGAGGAACAGACCGAATTGCTTACAGGGGAAGCATGCTACAAAGAAAGCAATATTCAGAGAGAAAAAGAGAACTTTAGTTATGGTCACAATCTTCTCTTTCCTCTATCTTATAAATAGATTGTATGGCTAGCTGAGAACAAACAAAACAAATGCTATTTACGGTATACACAATGTACTTTCTTACCACTGTTTGGTAGTGGATGTTTGGTGTAAAAGTGTTCTTAGCACAGGAAAGAAAGTGGGGGCAAAGAGGAAGCTACAGTCCTTTAGACATCCACTAAAGCTGCCTTCCCCAAACAGTGTGCCTTTCCTCCAGATGTTCTATAATCCTCTAAAACCCCTACTACTACTACGGTGCTCCATAATTCTAGGTAGGGCTGGGAAGGAGACTTCTCTGAAACCCTTGTGAGCTGCTTTAATGTGCTTTATGTTGATAGAATGGAGTTATGGAGACTGAAGGGAACAGGGCTGCCTTGGTCTAAGTCGATTTCTTAGGCTTCTGCCGAGTGGTTGATAAAATCCAAAACTAGTTTAAAAAAGCGAGTGGACTTCTAAAGACACTGCTGATAGCATTCCAAATTCTGTTCAGATAAGCTGTTCCTGCTGATTCAACAGTGGGTTTCTTCCAAATATGTACAGAACATTTACGAGGCTGGGGTAGAATCCAGAAACAGCTTTCTCTGTGTATACCTATTGTCTGTACATGGTCTGACAAGGTGTTCGGTAACATCCTGATTACTTGGTCTTGTCCAAACATGAAGCTATCTTCCTCATCAGTGTCTCTCCTCTCTCCTTTTTGTGTGCAGCCTAAGAGGCATTCCACCCAATACAAGCCAGTGGCTTCTTTTAGAGGATGACAATTAAACATATTTCCATCCATCCATCCATCCATAATGATTGAGTCCAGTGAAGGTTTCAAATAGAAAAGGCGAAGTTGTCCTATGCTGAGATGGTTGTGTGCAGCATTGATGTAATTCGTACTCTGAAGCATCTTTGGCCGTCCAACCTGAATAGCAGCTCAGGCTTAGTAGAGCTAGCCTGTGCAGAGCTGAGTTTTGAGTGGTTTGGCCAAACTGCAGCTTTTGTGTTAACATTTACAATTTGACCTGGAGGGATCTTGAAACATGTCACCTGATTGGCTAGGCCATGAAGGTGCACCTTCAGTCAGCCTAAGGCTTTTTTTTAAATTGTAACTGGAAGGTTGCTTCTTTAACCCTGGAGGAAGGATCCCAAACCTCATAGAAACAATCACTTTACTACTTTCTACGTAAAATTGAATTCATCCCGTAAGAATTTTAACATTCTTTCCTATAACTTGAATGTTCAATTTATCTTGCTGAAAGTTTGTATACATTAACTGTTGTATTTGGAAGGATTCTTTGTTCAGTTTTAAATGTTACCTTATGCTGGTCTTGGCCTGAAATAAAATACATTTGAATATTGGCAAATCCAGAATCTAAAGTGTGTGTGTGTGTGTGTGTGTGTGTGTGAGAGAGAGAGAGACTTTTTAATTTCTTTTATCAATTCGAAATTTTATTTTGTTACATTTTAAAAACAAGAAAGACACAACTATTTTCTCCAACAGTAGAGGGCACAATGTTACTAAGGTCAAAATATGAAATAATTTCTGTTAGATTTCATTTATATTTATTCAGAACATTTAATAGGATTGCTGTCACTAATAATCCCTTTCTGTTACATTTGGGAGAGAGATTCTGGAGAGAACACGAGAGAATTCAGGAGCCGTATGTAATAGCCTTGACTTCCAAGTAGTGACTGCCTGGTTTTAAGACAAATTTCTTTGTTAGCAAAGCACTTCACAGCCACCCTGTCAATTCAAAATAGGGGAAAGTGTTACGGCATGTTAAAAGACATGTGGATTAGTAGTAGAAGAAATTTCTGTGGACTTCATGTGGAGGAGTGAAATCTAGGCCATACTAATTGGTCCTTAAAATGACCGCATTGTCTTTTTACAGCAGCAGAATAACATGGCTACCCTTCTGGAAGCTGTTCCCCCCCTTAAGTATCCAGCTCTTTAATCTCTACTCCTATCTCAGCCCTTCCAGCTGCTTGATTGCTTCTCCTGCTCCTCTCTGAACTTCCGTCAATTTATGTGCCTGTTGATAAGATGGTGCCCAGTGCCAAGTATTTATTCCAGCCATGTTCCATGTTAGGATGGAAACCCAAACTACAGGAAATGCTGACATTCCGAAGCCCTGTTATTGAGAATTGAATGGAGACATATGAGAATCTCATAAGTGTCAAAAGGCCTTTGATTGGGGGGGGGTTATAATGGAGGAGCATTTCTTGACTCTTTAAAAAAAAAATTTTTTTAAACAATTATTTGCAAAATAATGGGGTTTTAGCAAAATTCTTCTTGACTTTTAAAATAGAAAAGCAGGCAAACATATTAGAATCGCCCAGTGCCATTTAACTCCGTAGAATCTGGTGAGTCTTTGCTGGAAAACTAAGTGTATATTAGTAATATACTTTTTTTTAAATGTCTTCAGATCTAAAGTCACAATGATTTCATTTTAGGCAAAAGCTCTCCAAAGGCCACCAGATGACAGTCTCTGAGCCAACCTCAACTTCCATGGAGAACTATTCAGTTACCCATTCATGACCCCAGAGGCAAAAAGTGAATTGTACCCTGTTTCCCTGAAAATAAGACCTCTCCGGATAATAAGACCAATCAGGCTTTTGAGTGCATGTGCTAAAATAAGCCCTCCCCCGAACATAAGCCCTCCCCAAAACCCAGCAATACCCATGAGGCAGCCACACTCACCACCTCCTGCACCTCAAAAATAACAAGACCTCCTCAAAAAGAAGGCCAAGCGCTTATTTCAGGGGTCAAAAGAAAATAAGACCCTGTCTTATATTCAGGGAAACACGGTACCTTCTGGGTTCTGGATTCAGTAGGAAATATATTCCTCACAGCTTACATTCTGTAGTTTTGATGATTATGTTTGTAAATATTATTTAATACGATTTTTAAAGATCACTGTTGCTTGTAAAGAACTAAAAATGTGCCAGTAGGCATTGTAGATTGCAACTAACCATGTATTTACTCAATTCTCAACCTCCTCATAGCTTATTGGATCTGGGTCCAGAAGATTATTAATCTTTCTTTGTAAAAGGATCAGTTTCACCTTGGTTGAAAGATGTACAATTGAGACCACAACCTGAAAAGTAACAATTGGATTCATTTGGTCTGAAATGCTATTCCTGTAATTCTGTCGCTGTAGATGATAACAGATCACAGATTGCAGTCTATCATGTTTGAGTTAAATTGATTTCTCAAATCTGCTCAGAGGTCTGCTTTTGGTATAGAAATTTGTAATCACTCTGTAGGATAATCTCACCCAGGAAACAATTTGCAAAATTACCTAATTTTTCTGAACTTCTCGGTAGCTTTCAGTATTATTTCTGTAATTGTGGCATCTTTCTGAAATATGTGATTGTGCTAAGTGTAAGTGAAATAGATTCTAATCCCGTTCATACCTGCTTGGCTGTCTCCAAAAGGTGGCACTGGATGACTTCTAACCCTGGTGTTTACACTGTGAGGATCTTCCGTGTTCTTCCTGATTTCCCCATATTTTTCTATATCTGCATGAAGCTGCTGCCTGAGATTTATTCAGAGATGTAGAGGAAAGTGCTATCAACATGCTGATGACACAGAACTCTTATCTCTCTTTTTCATCAAATATAGGTAAGGGAGTGGAAGTGCTGCTTAATCAGTGCCTGGGTGTGGTAGTGGACTGGATAAGGGCCAGTAACCTGAAGCTCAGTCCTGACAAAACAGAGGTAATGGTTAATTTGTGCAGGTAAGCACCTGGCTGAGCATCAAAAGAGCCAGTTTGGTCTAGTGATTAAGGCACCAGGCTAGAAAGTGGGAGACCATGAGTTCAAGTCTGGCCTCAGCTATGAAAGCCAGGCAGCTGGGTGACCTTGGGCCAGTCACTCTCCCTCAGCCCAATCCAGGGGTGGGTTCTAATTTACCTTGCCGCCGGTTTGCTGCTTCCCGTGCCACGTGGGCACGCCTTGTGGGCGCGCGCATATGCTGTAGAAAATAAAGCTGAAATCTTTTTTTTTTTAAAGGCCGATTTTTTTTGATTTTTCCAATATTCTTTTTCTAATCCTTTAAAAACCTCAATAATTGAATATGTTATTAGGCTGCAGTGGATCTTTCCAAACAAATCTACTTTTGTAATCTGCCTTTTTATTGTTTGTTGCTGTATGTTTTAATGATTCATAAAAGATGTCTGAGGGTCTTCTTATAATTCAAGTACTGATAGTAAAGCCAGTTTATTTTACATCACAATCAACAAACTGTTTCAAACCAATATGCTGTACATGCTAAAAGGAAATAATGTGTGGTTCAGATCTCAAATCAGGTAAGTCCCATGGAGGTACCACAGAATTTGCTCTACTACTACTGAACAACCATTTGTTTAGTGACCTTTTGAAATGACAACACAGTGAAAAAAGTAACTTATGATCAGTTCTCTAACCTACAACCATGACAATATCCCCATGGTCACGTGATCAAAACTTGGATGGTTGTCAACTGGCATATATTGTTGCATAATCCCGGGACAGTTGCATTGTCCCGGGATTATATGATCTTCCAGATGGCTTCTGATAAGCAGAGTCAATAGGGAAATCCAGATTCACTTAATGGCCACATGAGTCATTTCACTACTGCAGTGATTTGTTTAACAACAATGGCAAACACGGCACAAAATTGTAATCTTAACTCAAGAACTACCTGTAGCTCTAGAGGAAAATAGGGGCTGTGGTGATGAGTCGTTTTGTTCACCTCTCATCACCCCAAATGGGGATCTGTCCTATACAGCTGCCCATATTGTAATAAGAATTCTGGGTAGCATATACCAAATAGTAAAACTAACCCCCCCCCCAAAAAAAAATCAAAATAGGGAAAACTCATATAAAACTCATGGTACCCCACGGCAGCACTCTCCCATAGACCGGTACACCATTTCAATGGACTCCGGACTCTGCCTGTCTCAAAGCTTATGGGCAGAGCCAGCTTTCCGAAGCCTTCCAGAATGCATGGAGGGTGGGGTCTACCAGATCTCTGAAGAAAAGTGTCCCAAAGGGCAGGGAAAACTATAGAGAAGTTGCTGACCAAGGTGCTGTGTCTTTCAGCTTGCCTTCCCCATCCCATGGGCTCATTACAGCGGGTTGCTGCCGGTTCATACTGATTCGCCCGAACCTGTAGCGATAATTTGCCCCTGCTGGCCAAACTGACATGCCCCCGAACTAGTTATGCCCCCGAACTAGTCCTCTGGCTGGAAATCGGTCCTCCGGCTCTAAAACGGCCGGAAAAGAACCCTCTGTGCTTGCACAAAGCCTTCTGCATGTGCGCAGATGTTTTTACCTGGATGCGATGGGGGCGCACAAAACGTGCATTTCCAATGCGACCCAAACCAGTAGGGAAGGTAAGAGGAACCCATCCCTGGCTCATTAGGGCAGGGGACTCCAACCTTGGCAACTTTAAGCCTGGTGGACTTCAACGCCCAGAATTCCCCAGCCAACTGGACGATAGAGTTTGCTAATGAGACGAAAAAGGAAAAAGGTTGAGATTTGCAATTCTAAAACTAGCTTCTCCATCACCCAGATGAGATGCCTCTTTAACTCCAATGGTTATCTGTATCTTGGGGCTGACTGGCTAGACTGCTGCTCCAATCACCAAGCACTTCAATTTTATTTTCCTTTTACATGGGCAAAACTAGACCTGCTTGACCTGCGATCATTACGAGTGACATCAGTCTGATAACAGGCAGAAGTGATTTCATAAATGACAACTTGCGCTCGGATATGAATCGTCGGTTGTAAAATCTGCTTGTGTCAGACACACTGTGTCTGATAAAGGGAAGATATTCCCATATTTAAATCTCTTTTTGCCCTGATTAAAATGTCTGTGACCACTTAGTGGAGAAAGGCAAAAGAACTTTTATTATTGTTATTGAGGGTGGGAGTTAATGGAAAAGGTGAGCATTTCTCTCTCTCTCTCTCTCTCTCTCTCTCTCTCTCTCTCTTTCTTTCTTGCGTAGGCTTTTCATAGCTGATGGAAGCGTTTTGCATTTGGATATCAGTACCCAAACCTTTGGGTAAGAAGCAGATATGCCGATACAGGAGGAAAAAGTGTGTGGGAAGAGAACAGCTATATGAGAAATACATTTTGCAGAATGTTGCGGAAAAACTACTGCAAAGCCATCAATGACTTTTCATGTATTTTCGAAAAACAACCTTGAAGGTGATAATAAAGATAATACTGCACTGCCGAATAACCTGCTGAAAGGCACAATTCCTCTCCTCCTTCCAACTAACTCATGTCTTTAAAATCTAACTTACTAAAGTAAGAAACACAATCATGGGGAAAAATGGACACAAACCCCCTTTTTAAAATTTGTATCGGATAGGATACAAATGACTCAATTGATTTTTGGCATAACTGGCCAGTACAGTAGCAACACCGGGAGTTAGCATTTCTCAGGGCAGAAATGCTCAAGAAGGCAATTGTGAATTGCCAGATTACACTGGGTAAAAAAAATAAAACAGAGCATCTGTTAACCATGGAAAAGGTGGGGCAACACATTCAAATGGCAGAAGGCGTAACACTGGGCTGCCTCCTCGGTTTGGCAGATGGCAATCAGCTGATTTATGTTGCCTCAATCTGGTGTGCAGTAAAGATTTTTAACGTGCTGAGTAGATTCTGCCATGTTTAACACAGCAACAAGAGCTTGACAAGTCAGTGGTGAGGAATGCTGGGAGTTGTAGTTCATCAGTAACTAGGAAGGCCAGGCCTAGTCCATCATATTCCAGTGCCAGAATTGTTGTGCATTGTCCCCTCATGGGTAAAATCTGCTCTAGAATCCTGTGATCTACATCTCCGTTTAAGAATGTGAAAGAACGCCATCAATAAATCTTAATCATGGGTTTGCCAATAAATCACAAGGAGTGGGGTTTACACAAAAATCGGGGGTGGGGGATAGAAATTAATGATATCCCAGAACCCTTTTCCCCCCCTGAAAGACAGAGTCTTTTGTAAACGAGAAACTACCCTTTGGCGATATTCCTGCTCTGTTTTTTTGGCATTTTTTCCCCTCCTCTAAAATAAAGTACAAGTATAATTTGAAAGAGAAGCAGCAGCCTTTTTAAAAACGAGAAGCCCGGAAGGTTAAGTGTCCACATTTGGATTTTTCAGGAGGAAAGCATGTATTTCAACACTTTTTTTCTGTTTTTCAAAAATGTAAAAGTTAATTGCTCAATTTCGGTGTTGCACAAAATAGCGACTTTAGTGTTGCTATTTATACATTTTACCAGTGGGCCTCTGATCTACTTATTCTGTTTTACTTATACTTCGTACCACTTGAATATAGAAATTTTCTCATTCTTTTCAAACAAGGACAGCGTTCTCCTTTTGTACCATCAAGTATTAGCATGGAAACAGCTAATTCGGAAGCCTGTTGCCCACACTATGGAAAAAGAAAGACTGGCTGCTTTTTTAATATGAAATAGGATTGACAATCTTAGAGGAGATTAATTGGAGAGTAATTACTGTATCATTGATACTGAAGAGGCTATCTTGAAACATCATCTTATGTTGACTATGTTAGAGAAGGGGAAAAACAGACTGCTACTAATTAAAGAGACCGAAGTTAAACAGAACAACAGAGTTGGAAGGGACCTTGGAGGTCTTCTAGTCCAACCCCCTGCTTAGGGAGGAAACCCTACACCACTTGCTGTCAGTGGTAGTTGTGCTGGAGAGGATAGCCTGAAAGAGACTAACATGACACTAGAAATTCTGGGTGTTGAAGAAGTTTGGAAATCAGAGCATATGGTTGTGTTATACTTTCCCTATGATTTTGTAAATATATCACCAGAAAAGGACTGAATTAGAACAGCAAAGAAGCAAGAAAAGAGGAAGAGGAAAGGAATACTGGTTGCCATCCACTCAAATCCACAAAGAACATTTAGAAGTATATGCCTAAAATGATGTGAAAAGTGGATGTATAGCTAAGAGGAGGCTGGGAGTGCACCCTTGATAAGAACATTATGAGTATATTTAGCAAAAGACCGTAGTTTTCTGTCACTCATTGCATGAAATGTCACTTGTGTCCTCTAACTGACATGGCCACGTTTTGATTCATCGTGGGTGTGTGTGTGAATGAATTATGAGGATTTCATTGACATTCAGCACAAGACTCCACTTCTTTTTACTCTCTTTCCCCAACAACTAGGCAACCAAGCAACCAAACTGCTGGGGATTTTTTTATTTTTTTGGTCAACATTGTTGGTTTCAATTTCCCAGTAACATTCCTTAATAAACGATAGCAGAGTAATCAAATAAACATTATTTGGCATGGTCATTTCATCTCTCCTTCCTTCATCTCTCATTGATATTTAAACGTGCCTTGTTAAGAGCACTTTTGTTTCTGTATTCACGACAGAGCATCTGAAGCCTCACTAAGCATATGGTTGCAGATTATGAAGCGAGCTTAACATGTGTGCACTATTCTATTTCTAACTCTGCCTGTTTCCTAATTTAGAGTTAGGAAGAGGCTTACAGAGAACGGTGGCAGTTTCCTTGTTGCCTCAGTCAAAACAGCAGCTGGCTTTTTTTTTCTTTTCTGCTTGATGAAACTTTTGATCTTCTCTTTCATCATCTTCTGGCACCCACCATGCTTTCTGCATTGGTTAGTTATTGTCCCTTGTTGCTTTTCAACCTCTCCTGGTCTTCATCGTGGTTCTTTGGCTTGCATCCAGCAGCTCTCTTGATCAGTATAAATGCTGCTTAGACTGCAAGTTTGTTCACCAACTCATATTGCTCTTTCTTAAAAGAGTAGCCCATCTTCAACAGCCACTTGAAGCTTGCGCCATTTTAGTTGCCAATCTGGGTATATTATAGTTAGTAGAAAAATATGGCCAAATGTAGGCTTGCCCCAATGACTTTCTGCAAGGCATGGCAAACCTACGTATGTTGCTATGTTACTTGTAAATCAGATCTGTTGAGAAATATCATCCAGTGCAATCCCCCAAGAATACAAAGCATCAAAGTGTGTGAATGTGTCTAATAACTACACATTTAGAAATCTAGCACATTAACAAGAAATCCTCTCCATCTAATAGATCCTTACATATATAGCTTTGATAGGGGAGAACCATTCCTCAGCCAACTGCCACACTAGAAATCCTAGTTTGTCTACTATAATATGAGCACGTTTGGGGGGAAAATTGAGCTTTGGTTGTGCTTGTGGCATCCTGGCCAAAAAGTTCCAAAACCAAACACTGCTGTCCTTAGCTGGGAATCCCGCCTATGATATGGGTGCAATTGAGGTTGGCAAGGTAACCGGTTCCTTCTCTATTTTACCAAGAAGACTTGATTGACCGCAATTATGGTGGGCAGCAGAAATCTGCAATTGTGGGTCCATCTGGTGATTACCATAGCATATGGAGCATTGTGGTTTGGAATGCAAGGAGTAAATGATAAAGGGGATGAATTAACAGATGAAATGAAAGAAAAATAAATACGGTGATAGTCTGTGAAACTAAGAAAAAAAGAGGAAAATGTAAGAGATCTGAATGAATTTTTTGTGGAGTGGATAATTACATGTACAATAATAATATGAATATATACTAATATATGCCACCTGATTTCTAGAGACTCTGAATGAAGGTATACACTTAATTATGAATGACAGGGCTCAGTTTATGTCAAATTAAAAAGGTGTTAATTAAGTTATTGTGAATGTGGATGAAACTAGGAATTCATAGATTGGTGATAGGATGCCCCAGTGAATGGAGATAGTGTAATAGTAGAACCAGAAAAGTCTTCGGGAATAAATTGTAAAACTTTCTAAATTGCTACAGTTGAAATGAAGAAAATTATTGTGTTAGATGAAATGACTAGATGAGTTGAACATGATGAGAAGATAAAAACAAATGATATGGCTGCCTTAAAGACCTTAGAATGAATGAGGATGGAGGTTGTTGAATAAGCATGTATATCGAGTAAGAATAGAATAGAATAGAATATCAGAGTTGGAAGGGACTTCCAAGAGGTCTTCTAGTCCAACCCCCTGCTAGGAAGGAAACCCTACAACCAGAGGTGGGTTCCTACCAGTTCGGACCGGTTCTACCAATCAGGTAATAAGCCGCTGGTGACATCACGGAGCTGGTTCTGGTCCGTGGATGCCACTATCTTTTTTTTTCTGGGCAAAAAATTGTTTTGGTTTTTTTTTTTCTTCTGCGCATGCGCAGAAGCCAAATTTCCTGCACTGCGCATGCATCGTCATCTTGTTTTCGGGCTTTTTTTGTGAATTGTGTGGATTTCTTTTCTACTGCGCATGCGCGCGCCCATGAGGCACACCCACACAGCACGGGAGGCAGCAAACTGGCAGTGAGGTAAGTTAGAACCCACCCCTGCCTACAACATACGGTTAAAGTTCTCTTCATTTATATATTTAGAAAAGGAGTAAAGTAAAAGATGATGGAATTGATTAATTAATATGAAAAAGCAAGAAAATGAGTGCAGAAATATTAAAATGTGGAAGAGACCATTGTTTTGTCAAGTAAGGAATGGCTCTTGGGGAAAATAGACATGGAAGGGAATGAAAGTAGTCAAAAAGACAAGAGTGAACATAGAAAGAATGCAAAGAAAACTCTGGCCCTTTTATGAAAAAGTATTGGGCGATAGGTTACTCTTCCAATATAACACATTGAATATGGACATAAGGAAAGAGAATAGCTATGGAAGGGTAGCAAAGGAGAGGACAGAAAGGTGAAAGCAAAATCTACAGGGATATTTATTTGTTAAATAAGCCTGCAAAGTTGTCTGGAACCGTTTTGATAGAAACAGTTTCAAAGATAACAGTAAACAACTTTGGAAAATGTCGGATGGGTTTTATGAGGGAAGTAAAGTATGGACTGCTGTATATATAGTTCAGTATTGATTAAGGATGTGTGATGTCCTTTCATTTGTTGAATGTCTTCATCAGAGGTGGGTTCCTACCGGTTCTACCTGGTTCTATAGAACTGGTAGTAACTTGTCGATGACGTCACGGAGCTGGTCCCGTCGGTGTCTCCGTGGGCACCACCATCTTGGATTTTGCTTCTGCGCATGCACAGAAGCTAGTTTTTGATCGTTGCACGCACGCTTGACGTACACACACAGAGCGCAACCCTGAGCGAACAGGCAGCAAAAATATCTAGAACCCACCCCTGGTCTTCATGGATATAATTTGAAATGATTAAAAGCAACAAGGAATATAAACTAAAATTTAATTTGTTAAAAGGCCAACATAGTTGTGTTTGACAGATTAAACAAAGTGAGTGATTGAAATAAATTAATCTTTATTATGGTCACAGACCAGCATTACAAATAAAAGTTTTACAAACAATAATAATAGTAAAAAGTAAAAAAAAACAAAAAAACCTACAGACAAACTAATTGAGTCTGCCTAATTTTGCATACAGCATAAAAGAATTTAGCCACATTCAGATAAACTATTATGTACTGATCTGTTAACAGTAGTTGCATGTAAAAGAGATAAGTATTTCCCAGATGTTTTATTAGGTGAGGTGTTATAAATTGAGTCCATAAGTCCGTATAGAAGATACAATATAGCAGGACGTGAGCTATAATTTCAACGGTTGCAAGTTATGCATCCAACAGTGAAAAACTAAAGCAAGTAGATAACTTTGTGTACCTTGTTAGAATGTTTACTAAAGATGGAAATGTTAAGACTTAACCAACACTAAAGATGGTAGTAGTAGCATATGCCTTTTGCAAGGAATGAGGGTATGTCCGGAAAAAAAGAAG
Organism: Pseudoxenodon macrops; assembly: GCA_032467955.1. NCBI lineage: Eukaryota > Metazoa > Chordata > Lepidosauria > Squamata > Pseudoxenodontidae > Pseudoxenodon > Pseudoxenodon macrops. The sequence continues at coordinate 24,332 of JANHFT010010261.1, read as the reverse complement.
AAGCAAAAATGACTTTGTATAACAACATTTTCCCCCTCACTGTGGGACTAAAAATTGGATATGTTTAGAGCAGGGTGTCAAACTCAATTCCCACAGGCCAGCCTGAAAATATCAAAGGACTGACGTGCGGTGCCTCTGGTGGATAAAACAGGCTGTGTGCCCCCCACACACCTTGTTTTCACCCTCCATGGCCTCTTGCAGCACTCTGCCAGTCGAAAATGGGCCTGAAAACCGGCAGCAGAGTGCTGCAAGAGGCCATGGAGGGTGAAAACGAAGTGCAGGGGACTCGTGTGCAAACTCCCGTGCCCTGTTTTGGCCAGTAGAGGCATCCGTCCGGCCCCTGTCTCCCCCCCACCCCGACGACCCATGGAGAACTACAGTGCTGATCTGTCCCTCGAAGAAATCCAGTTTGACACCCTTGGTTTAGAGGAAGATAAAAGTAAGCAAAATACAGTGGAAATGAACCTGTATGTTTGTGTGATAAAACAAGAAGAAAGAGAGTCAAGGATGAATGTAGGATGAATGACTGTGACTTGAATACCAGTGAGCAGTATGACACCAGTAGACTGAGGTGGTCACGTGGTGAGCTTGAACGAAATCAGTCCAATTTCAAAACAAATTCACGGTAGGAAAACGAATAGGTCACGAGGAAGGGGAAGGCTAACTACATTGTGATCGGGTAGAGCTGACAGAATTCTGAAAAAGAAAGAGGTGAGAACTAAGAGCAAAAGTGAGAACAAATGAAGCAATCTATGGGTGTGGTTGAAACAAGAATGGTTCACAAAGACCAAATGGTATGGAGAGATGTAATGCCCACTGTCGGTGGGCACTACAGCGGGCACTAGATGTGGCTATATTTCCTTTTCTTTTACTTATCTCCTGCTGACTTTCTCTACTTTCCTATTTTTACTCTCTTATTGAAGTTTGTGTAATATTATAAACTCCAAAAAGGGAAAGTGATGGGGTATGTCCAGGATACAGCAGCTTAGGACTAACTGGAGGAATATATCTTGGGTTGTTTATCCTTTTTTTTGGTTAAAAGTAAGGCTGTTCACTCAGAACAGCATTGGAAAGTATATTAGACCAAGCTGTTCTTCTCCCTAGCCTGGCAGAGAAGGGGTTTCAACAATGACTTTCTGCTTATTTATCTAGCTAGAAGTCACATAGGTGGAACCTCAGACCTTCTACTTAAAGAAAAAAACATGGCTCCTGCTGCTAATATTTCTTTTCCACTCTTAGAATTTCTTCTGCTTAATTCTGCACAGCCCTGTATTTTCTCATTCCCAGGCTCAGGCTCGTGGTGTAAGGCTGCTGATCATCACTCACCCCGAGATGCCTTTGATGGGTTTGGCGTTTGCCTTTTTTTGTGCGGCGTCCTCTGCCATTGTCTGCAGAACATCACTCTCATTCAGAGCAGTGGAGACTGCTGGAAGATTTGCACAGGACGAGGAGTTTAGCACAAAACCCCCAG
>JANHFT010010260.1:569210-579505 GCA_032467955.1 Pseudoxenodon macrops | reverse complement strand
TAGATAGATAGATAGATAGATAGATAGATAGATAGATAGATAGATAGATAGATAGATAGATAGATAGATAGATTTTGATTTTGATTTTGATTTTGATTTTGATTTTGATTTTGATTTTGATTTTGATTTTGATTTTGATTTTGATTTTGATTCCCAAGCATTTTGGCATAAACTGTTCAGATTCTGTCTGAACTAATGAGGGATAGAAGTGTTTAGAAAGAATAATAATAGCATCTTTTCTCTCTCCACAATACCTATAGATAATCTTTGATAACAAAGCTCATAGTGGAAGAATTAAAATAAGTCTAGACAATGATATTGCCATCAGGGAATGTAAAGACTGGCATGTTTCTGGATCAAGTAAGTTAAAAAAAAACATACTTTTGTTATTACTTATTTAGCGCTTAGTGGTTTTATTGAAGGCCTAGTGATGCATGAAGTTGAATACAGTATTTGTTATAACCTGCAGTAACTGTATTTTTTAAAGTGTGTGTGTCAACTGATCACACAATTTGAATATGAGTGTGTGTTACATCATTTCATCGTTTGCTATAGTCCTTAAAATAGTTTCTTTCTATATGGTTAATATTGACAGTATATTAGAAGGGAATTCCCCACAGTGAGAAATTTGCTCCAAATGCAAATAACTAACTTGAGAGAGGAGGGGTCCTCTTTAGACTATCGAAAGGTGTGAAGCATTCATTCTTTTCGATGGCTCTGAACCCTTTAATTATCTACCTCTCCCTTTTTCAATAACATGTATTGAAAGATTAAGTAAAATGGAGGCTTCTTCTCCGTTATTAGCACTCTCTCAAGGCAATTTCATGAAGAAAATTCCCCTCCGGCCACAAATGAGTATGTGTCCTATGAGAGGATCAGGTTAACAATTTCACATAGACAAGTAAATCAATCTTTTTTTCCCCCCAGTACAGAAGAATACCCACTACATGATGATCTTTGATGGTTTTGTCATACTGACATGTCTTGCATCACTGATTCTCTGCACACGATCTGTAATTAAAGGAATTCATCTACAAAGGGTAAGCTTATGTTTGTCAGTATCTCTTAATAAATGTAATTGCAGCTTCTCAACAGCAATTTCTCTTTCCTTGCCCACTCACGTGTCCTAGGAATTTGTGACTTTTTTCCAACATCACTATAAGAAAGAAGTCTCTTTCTCTGATCTGATGGAATTTGTCAATGGATGGTATATCATGATCATCGTTAGTGACCTTCTTACCATAGTTGGTTCTACATTAAAGATGGAGATACAAGCTAAGGTAAGTGACTTGCGTGCAGATTAGATGACCCGTGTTGCAGTTTTGGAAGTCCCAATTGAAATCTTATTGGCCAACCTGAATTTTGTTATTTTCCTAGTTCACTTGAGTCTTCACCTGGGGGAAATGTTCAGATGGCCAAAATTGCTGCTCCAGAGAAGGGACTTTTCCAGCTGTATATTTTACCTATCCATGGTAATGGCATTATAAATTAGGAATGAGCAGTATCTGTGCACATCATCAAAAGCCTATTATTTTGTTGTGCAGCTCACTTGTGCTCTCTGTCCACCAGGAAACAGCCCTTTGTCATTTTTTATCCCAATTAATGTCATAAGATATACTCACCTCCCAAGAATGGTCTTGTCTATCTGCTAATCCAGCAAAAATATTTATTTAGTGTCAAAAGTTAAGAAAATACCGTGTCCCCAAGTGTTAAAATGAATATGAAAGGTCTTCTTCTTTTTTCTGGGCACCTTACCTGAATTTCAGTCGGTGTAACTTATTGAACATCATCTTAATTTTCATATAGAGTTTGACAAGCTATGACATCTGCAGTATCCTCTTAGGAACTTCCACCATGCTTGTGTGGCTTGGAGTGATCCGCTACCTCAGCTTCTTTCAGAAATATAATGTAAGGAACTTCTGAGTCCTTTATGTTCTTGGTATTTATTTCTGTTATTACCTGGCGGTATTGAATACCTTTGGAAAGTCTAATGAGCATCTGTGGGTTTTTGTTGGGCCTTGTTTTTCAGCTGCTTATTTTGACTCTCCGTGCAGCGTTGCCCAATGTCATTCGATTTTGCTGCTGTGCGGCTATGATTTATCTGGGTTATTGCTTCTGTGGCTGGATTGTGCTGGGCCCATATCATGCTAAGGTACTGTGATTTGGATGTTCGTCATTTAGTTTTGTATCTGAAGTGTCTTGTGCAAATGTTGGCATGCTGCCAAGATTTTGGAAAGGGCCACTTTATCTCTTTAGTTACATAACTATACATTCTCACCAGAATATGGAGTTTTCATGTATAAATATATATTCTCTATTATCTGAGTCATTGATGCAAACATTAATAAAATATTGTAATATCCAGAGTTTTTCATGTTTTACATGAATAAAACATGTAACATTTATTTGCAGTTTACTGTATTTGGCCAGTATTTTTTAAACAACTTGAGCAAAAATGGAAATAATTTTCTTTTCTTTTGTCTATTTGTTCCTGAATGTTTGTTCTCTTCTAGTTCCATACCTTGAATATGGTTTCTGAATGTCTTTTCTCTTTGATAAATGGAGATGACATGTTTGCTACTTTTGCAAAAATGCAACAGAAAAGCTACCTGGTATGGCTGTTCAGTCGGATTTACCTCTACTCTTTCATTAGCCTCTTTATCTACATGGTCCTGAGTCTCTTCATTGCCCTAATTACGGACACATATGAAACAGTGAAGGTACATAGACATTTACTATAGGATGTTATGTTTAATTTTTTAAATGTGAATTTCCAAAAGGTCTGAAATAGTTTTCTGAATATCAAATGATTTTGTTCATTTCATTAGTCTTCTGTGCATATAGAGATATTCTACACCTTTTCAAGAATTTACCATAGCATCATGACATCATAACACAGAACCCCGATATGTTCATATTTACTGCAAGTAAGCAAGAAAGGACCATTTGCATGATAACATCATGATGCAGGGTCATCATTTATTCCATGGGTGTCAAACTCACAGTGTCACATTGCCATCACATGACATATTGTGACGTTTTTCCCCTTTGCGGAGCTAGGTTGGGCGTGGCCTATACATGATGCATCCAACCCACAGGCCACCAGTTTGACACCCTTGATTTATTCCATACCAGAAGTGATAACAAGTTTTTGTGTTTCAATTTTCTTTGTTGGCATGGTGGGACTGGTTCTAAAGAACGACCAAGACTGAGATTTAAGGCTGTAACCTATTGCTTAATTTCCCAACTCTACTTTAATCTGACCTGCTATGTTTAATTTCCTTTGAGCAAAAGGGCATGTACTATGATAACAATTGTTTTTCCCTTTCCATTGTCTATAATATGAGGGAATCTCTTCAGAAGATAGTTTGGGTGCTGCAACTTCCTAATGTGCTCTGTAGGCCCTAAACCAGTGATGGAGAACCTTTTTCTTCTTGTGTGCCAAAAATGGCAGCGCGCACACACGCGTGCCAGCACACAACCCACACACACACACACTGCACTGCGAATGCGCGCCCACCCCCCCACTCAACACAACTCTGATTATTACCCCCTCTCTGTAATCTAATAACTGCCTTAGCAACCATCAGTACCTACTGGTAACTAACTTACGATTTGACAAACCAGGTTTAGCTCTGGTGAGCTTTCATATTGGAGATCAGTTGAAAAATCAAGTGCTGTGAAAAACCATCCTGGAAGTTGATAGAACCACATCACTTTCTTACCATTCCTGGGCAATAAAACTGAATGGATGTATCCATGTAAATCACAAAGAGCTGGAGGAAATGGCTTTGCTTTTTGATTTCAGAATTTTCCTCTTCTCTCATATGAAAAAGTATAATTTGGCAGCCTCATTTGGAAGAGATCTGAGAATTCCTGCCGAGGAAATTAGAGTCTGTCTGGAGTCCTGAGGCCCCAAGTTGTGTTCCTCTGTCATTTCTACCAGTGCTTGAAGCCAGATAAAATGCAGTTTACAAGTCCACCCTAATCTCCAATCTCATGTGGAATCTTGGGGGAAGGCAGATGAGAAACAGGGTACAAGAACCTCACTTTTCTACTTATTTTTAATGGCTTCTACTTCACCAGGAGAAACCCTGTCTGACCTTCCCTATTTTTCCTCACCCAAGGCCTCTTTAAAAATTGTGTTTTCATAGCCATTCAATATCCACTGGAGTTGTTCTACATAACACCTTTTTTTTTTTTAGCATTACCAGCATGAAGGCTTTCCAGAGACAGAACTTCATTCATTCATAGCCCAGTGCAAAGATCTGCCAAACTCTGGAAGATACAGATTAGAAGAGGAGAGTCCTATAAATATCTTCTGCTGTTGTAAAAGGTTAGTGACTAAAGGACTGGGTGACAGCTGCATCATCTGATAGCTTGTGTGTTTTTTCCTCTTTTTCTTCAACGTTATATTCCATCCTGGGTACAAACCTGAAGTTGGCTGCTGTGAGAACAGAAAGCAGGTTAACAGAATATCAGTCTTGAATCCAGTGAAACTGTAGGCAGTTCCGCATAAGCCTAGTGATCCTACACTGGTTTGAAAGCTGCTCTGGATTCCTATGATCCCTCAATGTTAAGCCATGTTAGAAAGCTGAGTTACTTTAGTTCCAGCTTTGGTAAATGGAAGAGATTTCCCCCAAAAAACATTCTGCTTTCATTTCCTCATTGGAGGAGTTCATGCCATAACTTTCCTTCTGGCTCTTGAGCAAATAGACGAAATGCTAGCATGCCATCTCTACAACTGCTCTTAGGAGCCTAGAGGAATGGAGCAGGAGTTCAGTCAAGTAGGATTCCCCCCCCCCCCCCAAATTCTTCCTTTTCAGCTCTGGATCTATTGGCTTGAATAGTTTTGCTAGGGTACTACTACGGTAGTTATTTTCTCTTTTCATCTTTCCCTTTTTATGTAACAAGGCTGATGGGACTTTTTCTTCTTGGAGCAGGATAGAAGATAGATACCGGTAGGTAGGTAGGTAGGTAGGTAGGCAGGCAGGCAGGCAGGCAGGCAGGCAGGCAGGACGGACGGACGGACAGACAGACAGACAGACAGAGATAGATAGATAGATAGATAATGCTTTTTTTCAGCATTGCAAATTGTCAGAAGTGAAAGCAATTATTGGTTTATTTTAAACTGTTTCTGAGGGCTTGAGGAATATAGATACCAGTGGACCTTTTAAAAAATGGTGCATAAGATAACTTAAGTAATAGTTATATTTTTGTAAAGCGAGCAATTGTGATTATCCTGACTAATTCTTTATTTTTTAAACATTATGATTTCTAATTTTGCCCTTCTATTCAGGGTGACTTGTTTTATTAAAATTATTTTCCTTAAATCAATAGATCTTGTTTGTTTTATAAAGTGGGACCATTTTGATTTCTTTCTCTTTATCATATGTTTTGTGTAGCTGGATAAGATATCTCTGCACCTTTTCCTCTTCTTTAGGTCTTAATAAAAATATTGGCAATAATTGCTGAAATTAGTTGGAGATTCTGGAACTGGACAATCTTCACAGGTTCACTGAGAAATAATCAAAGAGGAAATTCAAATATAAGAGGCACAAAATTGTCATGAATGTTTTTGAATATGTGCTGCTAATCATGTTAATTCTGATTTATAAGTTGACTCCTAATTACCATATAATGGACAGCTTAAACTTTTAATGAAAAACAGTGGAGAACTGAAAGTACATTGTGATGTATTAGCATTACAGGCACAATGTATGAATAACTGTCTACATGAATTAATCACACAAGATTTTCTGAGTTTCTATAGGTATCTGTAGATTACCTGAAAAGTAAGAGAGCAGATGGTTTCAGTATTTTCTCTCTGTGTAATTTGACACAGGTCACTAAAGGACTTTTGAGTCCCAATTGTTTATAAAATATCATTTTAAAAAAAGTATAAAAATGATTCATACCACCTTTCCTTGCACACTACTGAAGACTGATAGTGGAGAACCAAGAGTAGATTTTGGTTTCCCATCAAATTACATTTCTTTTCCTGACGTGTTCCACAACTTGATAACGTTTAGAATTAGGTTTTAGTTTTCAAGTTTAATTGTTTGTCGAATCTGTTGAATTTGTGAATCTGTTAGTTCTTCAGCCAATATAAAGATGGTTGGCCTTATTATTTATTCTAATTATTCTATGAAATAACTCCTATTTTGGACTTAAACAGCTTCTTATCCAGTGCTTTCATGTCTAAGGCAGGACTAGAATCCACAGGCCCCTAGTTTCTAGCCTGGTGCCTTAATCACTGTTAATGCCCTGGGTACTCTGTACCAGAAAAACATTCTTAACTTAATATTTTACTATTTTTAAGAAATGCACAGATATGTTTTAAATAAGTTAGCTAGTAGCAAACTGACCTTAAAAAGGGAAAGATCATACCTCGTATCAGAAAAAGTTATTTTCCCTTATGGAAAATCTTATCTTTATTGCTCAACATTATTTAGAACCCATATTAACGTTCCAAGGATTTCATCTGAAACACTAGGATGAATGAGAATGTATCAGCAAAAGAGTAACTAGAAATCATTGGCCAGGGCAATCTTAGTCAACATTCTCTAACATTGGAAGCTTAAGACATTTATAAAATCGTGCTGGCAACAGATCTGTAGATTGGAAGTGAGGGAACAGAGATATTTGCAAAATGATTACCGTCCTGCTCGGAAAAATGGAAGAGAATATATGTCCATTCTAAGCCAGTATAGGTAGTCCTCAACTTACGACCACAATTGAGCCTGAAATTTATGTTGCTAAGTGAAAAATGTGTTAAGTAAGTCTTGTCCCATCTTACAACTTTTCTCACCCCATTTCTTAAGTGAATCTCTGCAGCTGTTAAATTAGTAACACACTTGTTAAGTGAATCTGGTTTCCCTATTGACTTTGCTTGTCAGAAGGTCGCAAAAGGGGATCACATGATCCTGGGACACTGCAACCATCATAAATGTGAGCCAGTTGTCAAGCATCTAAATGTAAATCACGTGACCATGGGGATGCTGTAGTGGTCGTAAGTGTGAAAATAAGTCACTTTTTTCAGTGCTGTTGTAACTTCGAACAGTCACTAAGTGAACTGTTGTAAGTTGAGAACTACCTGTATAGATACGTTACAAGCGTTAAGAAAATGTTAAGAGAATTAACACAGCATTGGACCCATGACCCTTCCTTGAGCCTGCCCCCTTCTGGTTCTTTAACATCAGAATCTGACTGAGTCATGAAGCGTTCTCAAAACAAAGTCAGATTCTTCTCCTTAGAAGGGAAATCCTATTGTTCCAAAATCCCCTAGATCAGGGGTGTCAAACTCTCGGTGACACGTGATGATCAGGGGTGTCAAACTCTTGATGACACATTGTTACGTGATGTATCACAACTTTTCCCCCCTTCGCTAAACCCAGGGGTGGGTGTGGCCAGTGTGTGATGCATCTGGCCCATGGGCCGCAAGTTTGCCACCCCTGCCCTAGATCATAGGGTTAAAACTTAAGCTTTGTACTGGTTTAATCTCTTTTTTAAATTAATTATAGGAAAGAAGAAACTTGCAGTGTTTGCTGCTAATAAACAGTTTCATTAGGAGTAGACTTTCATGACAAGTATTTGTTAAGACAATATTGGGCTTCGGCATTTAGTGGCTGTGCTCTAGACCACAAATTTCAACAAAGCAGGAAATGACTGGGTTTCTATCTTTATAGGCAGGTGTCTTGCCTTTTAATTAACCAACTGCTCAACAGTTTCCCTAGGAACTGGAAAAGTCATATTTGAGCAAAGTTTCATAAACAAATATAGACAACAAATTATTTAAATGTGATTAAATAATGTTTTAATCCAGTTATATCCAACTTTAATGACTATTGTCTTATCTTTAATATGCTATCCTAGTTTTGGCAAAGGCCACAGGAGAGGCTGTTACTGGAAGGGCCAAGCTGGGATTTTCATCCCTTCAAGGTGCTTTCTGAAGTAATTTTTACCAAAAAAGTAAAAATGATACATCAAACTATTGCAGACAAACGTATCTCTTTTCATTATTACCTCTCATGCCTCTCCTGGATACTTTTATGGCTGTCATTCAGTGGTTTACTGCTTGATTTAGCATAGCAATCTTAGAGGGCTCCAGGGCTTGAAAAAAACCCACTGTGCAGACCACCTGTGATCCACAGGAATCCTACCGCATCAGTCATTAAAGTTCAGTACCAACTTTATTTGATGTTCTTCCAATTACAGTAGATGGAAATAATTGGATTGACACATTTGAATTCTTTGGTCTAAGATAAAAAGAGATCATTCAGTAATAGAGAACTGAATATTTTATTACAGTACATAATAAATGTATCATCAGTGCAATGTGTTTCTCAAATCTTTATATTAAGCAAATGCTATCTGCTTGCAGTAGAGCGAGAATAGGCATAACATGAAATATGCTTAATTATAGCTCTTAACTTTCTCCTGTCTTAGAACTGTTAAATAATTGTATAAAAATATTGAAATGAAACTTGACTTTTATGGATGTCTAATTTTGTCATGTTGTATTAGAAAGAAAATCTGAAAAAATAAAGAAAATCTATTTTTAGACTCAAATTTTCAGATGCAGAAGCAATAATTACAGCACAAATTGTTGACAAAAGACAAGACAAGATATTATAATGTACTGTGTACAAACCTTTGAAAGTATAAAACATGTTGGCTGTTCTCATTTTGTAAAACGATACTGTAGAAAATAATATATTATTTTGAATGTACATCTGAATATTATATTGAATGGTACATAATATTAACACTACAAATAAATATTTCTTTATCCAGTAATGTCTTTGTAATTTAAAAAATGATTTCATATTGTAGTATGGGCCAAAAAGTATAAAAAGTCTGAGTTGGGGCCTAAGGGAAACTCCCAATGGAAGGAGAATATAAAGTTGCAGAGTTGTATGATTGGAAACAATACTTTGTTCTGCTTTACTGAAAAGTCTTTTTATCGATTATCTATATCCCACTTTATAGGGGCGCTGTAGCTCAGTGGCTAAGACGCTGAGCTTGTTGATGGAAAGGTAGACAGTTCAGCAGTTTGAATCCCTAGTGCCGCGTAATGGGGTGAGCTCCCGTTACTTGTCCCAGCTTCTGCCAACGTAGCAGTTCGAAAGCATGTAAAAAATGCAAGTAGAAAAAATAGGGACCACCTTTGGTGGAACAGTGTTCCGTGCGCCGTTGCCATTTAGTCATGCTGGCCGCATGACCACAGAGACGTCTTTGGACAATGCTGGCTCTTCAGCTTCAACGGAGCTCAGCTTTTCAACGGAGATGAGCACCACCCCCTACAGTCAGGAACGACTAGCACATATGTGCGAGGGGAACCTTTACTATATCCCACTTTAAGTAAACAGCAGTGAATAGATATGGCACATTGTGTGATACTATTATGAAAGAGCAATACAAATAAAATTGAGGTGTATTTTTCCCAATTCAGATTGGGCTGAGTGAAAGTCCAACCAAGGAATATTGAAACTCAAAACTTAAATGTTAAAAGTAGCCTCCCCTTAAAGGTTTACCTAATAAAGTTGGTAACAGGGAGGGCTAGAATTAACATTTCTGAGGCAGAAACAACTATCTTCAGTTATTATTATTCAGGCAAACCAGAGGTGGGTTTCTACCGGTTCGGACCAATTCTACTGAGTAGGTAGTAGACTGCTGGTGACGTCACGGACCCGGTTTTGCTCTGTGGGTGCCATCTTTTTTTTTTTTAATTTTTTTTTGGAAAACATTTTCCCCCCGGGTTTTTTCTTCCGTGCATACGCAGAAACTGACTTTTCAGCACTGCGCATGCGTCACCATCTTGTTTTCGGCCTTTTTTCTTTTTGAATTTTTCGGGTATTTTTCTACTGTGCATGCACGTGCCCACGAGGCACGGCCACGCGGCATGGGAAGCAGCAAACTAGCGGCAAGGTAAGTTAGAACCCACCCAACGCAAACTCTATATTCACCTCTAATAAATTTATCTTTTGATGCTTTTTAGTGGTCTGTTTAATGCAGAAAAAGACTTCATGCAAGACTAAAGTATAGTCTAAAGTATAGTATAGTATAGTATAGTATAACATTGAATTTGCCTATGCACATTGTTATGGCTGTAGATCTACCACCATCATTATTTATCCGAAAACTGTCCATTCCAAATAGAATTGAATTATACTGGGTCTCACTGCCTAAGAATTGTCCTCATCAACCATACTGACCTGGTGGTCAATGGTTCTGCTATTCAACCTATCTCTTGCCCTTTTCTGTCCTAAAGTTGCATGGAGGTGTACTGTATA
>JANHFT010010260.1:523040-535937 GCA_032467955.1 Pseudoxenodon macrops | reverse complement strand
GGCACCCCTTGACGTGAGTGACATTGAGTTGGTCACGCCCATCCAGTCACATGATCATCAAGCCACGCCCACAAAAATAAGCCACACCCACAGAGCCGGTAGTAAAAAAAAAATAGAACCCACCCCTGCACAGAATGGTAACCATTGAAAGTATGCAGCTGAGAAGAGGGGTAAAACTGGAAAGGAAAGGCATATAAAGGGAGGGAAATCTACAAATCGTTAATGCTAATGTTTTGATTGGTCCATTCATACCTCCTTCCAACATTTTTTTATTCCTTTGCTGATCTAAAATAATGAAGTATTTCTTCTTTCTACAGGCGAAAAAACAATGATAACTTTTTACTTATTAATTAAAGATAGTTGGCATGGCTCAAATTGTCGACAAACTGCTGGAAAGCTGGCCATCTTGAATTTATTGGAAACACTGTGTGTGCAAGTCTTTTCCACAAATTCATGACCTTAATGTAGTTCAAGGAAAAAGAAGCCGCAGTTTTTCTGCAGTCAACAACGCGAAACTCAAAATGTGTAGTAAAAGTGTTGGATGAACAGTTTATAAATTGATTGCAATAGCTGATCTTAAAGAAGAAAAGTTGTTACACACTTTTCAGTTGTAACTTGCTTTCTAAATATTTTTTATATTAAAGTATTTAAATGAGACCTGCTTCTTGAATACAATATTGTAATTCTTGGTGATGTAGCTCTTTTTTGGCTTGTTGGATATTTACAATGGAGTACTGTCGAGTTTTTTCTCAGAACATAATTTATTTGTTCAGTATTGCAGCCCTGAGCTACATATATTGTTCTGGTTTGGGGTTCATTAAGCTGACTTAAAATTGCCAGATGTTGAATGCTCATTTGATTATGTAAGCATTTTTCTTCCTAAAACCTCAGTATTAGTCAGTGCTGTTTTTATTTGTTTTGAATGCCCATAATTCTCTCCATTAGCCATTGAAATCTGAGGCTGCAATTCTGTGTACCTTTAAACTCAAAGGAGTTTCTGAAACTTTGCTCTTGAGTAAATAGCATAGGGTTGGCCAAACTGCTAGAGCAGGGCTGTCAAACTCGTGGCCCGCAGGCTGGATGCGTCACACCCACACCCAGTTTAACAAAGGGGGGAGGGGAAAGTTGCGATATGTCACATGACTCCGCCATGACAATGCAGGTTTGACACCCTTGTGCTAGAGAAACTGAAGCATAATATGCTAATGCATAGGATTTGATACAGCTACAGCTTACTCCGCAAATTATGACAATGTGATAAGAAAGTTTCTTTGAGAAACCTAACTAGTCATGGTTCAGGTTGAAGTACATCTGAAAGAATTTGAGCCAACTGCTGTCATTTTCTACCTATTCATGGCCAAATAGGAATTTTGCCTGGCCAGTAGGAATGCCTACAACATAATTGGTGAAATGGATGTCTGGTTTTATAGCAGAAAAGAAATTGCCATTATAAGCCAATCAGAAATCCCAGTTAGTGAATGAAGTTGGCCAGGATCTTTGTGGGGAGAGAAAGGAAGAATATCTGTTTTTTGTTGTGGATGTTTTCTTTTACTTGCTTCTCTTTTCCTGTATTTGTCAAAGCTACCCCAAGGGAAGGAAATTTTGGGGACAGAAGGAATATGGTGGATTGGAGAAGAAGAGACTATAATTTTTTAAATGAGATTCTCTCATTATGTAATATTAATGTTGAGCTGCTGTTGCGACCTCTACTACCAATTGATTCATTACGTACTACTACCAAGTTGGTGTTGATTATTAACAATGATATAGATAAATTTTCTCCATAAATATTTCCCCCTAAACTGGTCCTTCAGATCTTCCAATGGTGTACCTATAACCTATTACTATTACTATTTTTCCATAGACTTTGAAAAGACAGTTGTTCACATATGCTATCAATAGCCGATGCTTTCTGTGCAGCTGCAGTTTATATAGATGCATAACACAACAACAGTTTGTAAATCAGGAAAATGGCCAAGATTGTACACAGAGTTTCCGCTGACATTTACTGAAGCTCGCTAACACTTAAGAACACTTACAAAATTCTAAATAGTTTTCCATTCCAGGAAATGTGGTATACAAGCAGTATTAATCTGTAGTGGTGGATTCAGTGCATATTTAAATTACGGAATTTGCTGTCCTCTATTGTGTTGATGGTTATATATTTTGATGGGCTAGACAAATTAATGGAAAACCAGATTAATAATGGCTAATAGTCTGATGGCTATAGGCTACCTCCTGAATATCAAGCAGTATATCTATGCTACAGAACAACTGAGGTGGAAGAAGATTACTCTATTGATTTCCTGTCCATTCTTAAAAGCTTCTTGAACTGCCTAAGTAGATGAGTCTGAAAGTGTTTTATCACCTTTTGCTGTTTCCATGAATAAAAGCAGAGGAACCAATGAATCAAGATTGACTTTTCTACATACACGCACACACACACACTTTCTCAATTTTCACATTCTCGTGTTTGTGCGGGTGTGTTTATTTTATATATAATTCCAACTATTGCTGTGTTCTTGGTATCAACAAGTATTCAACCTAAAGTAAAATATATTTATTATTTTAATGGAATATTCAGCTAATTTTAGGCTCAACATATCAAGATTGCAGAGAAATGTTTGGGAAGTTAAGAAAGGACAGACTGCAGAGGAAATGTTTTAATATCAGCTAAGGAAATTGTGGTTTTTCAGAGAGAAACTCAGGGGAAGTACTTAGAGTTAGAAGAAATCAACACATCCCCATAGTTTCCAGAAAAAAATAAGCCTCTTTTTTTCTCAGCATTTCTATAGTTAGCTCTGTGTTTCTTAAATGACATAGGTGTGATGTCTCATGAATTGATAGGTCCCCGTGCTTCAGATTACATCTCCAAATTGCTTTTGTTGTTACTGCATTGGATTATGAGCAGTACAGTATTAAGCAAACAAAGCTTTTTGGACTTTTTAAGTAACCAAATAATACATTTGTCTATTCCAAATGCTTTGTTCTTGGCACCAAAATCATCTTACTGGGTTATCTAGTTTCTACACTTTTCACCTGATATCCTTGCGATTCTTTTTTTTTTTAATGTTACAATATGAAAAACATTTATTTTACAATAAAGTAAAATACATTATTGTCAGTTCATGCATGATCCTTATCATCAGAGCTAATATCAGTAATGCCACATTTCAAAACAGCATAAATTACTTGTGTCTACATTCCAATGGAACTGTTTGATAAAGTTAATATCAGAACAGTTACTCTAAATTTATTTAAAGAAGAGCAGTGTAAATTTTGAACATTTTTATCTGTTAGTTTTTAATGTGATCTAATACCTATTTTCCTTCATGGTTTGATGGGAGTGTACTATCACCAAAGATAAAAGTATGTTTATTTTTTTATTTTAATTGTGAGAAGTTACAAGTACTTGTTTTTTTTTTCTTTAGATCAAAGTATCTGCTTTATCATTCTGCTTTTCATGAATTTGTGTGCCTACTTCTGTTCCTATTGCTGTGCATCACTGCCTTAAAGGGGGGGAAGGGAGAAAGTAAAACATATAATGTGGTTTTTTTGAGACAATTTTTTGGTTAGATAAAGGGTTTTGAAAATAAGACTTTCTGCTCCACTTAAGGCAATCATTGACTCAAGTCATATCACCAAGATTTTTATTTTGAGCTACCACAATTTATTTGATTCATGTTCTAACAGGGACTACTAATTCCTTCTTCATAGCATTCACAAAGCATGGCTTTGAAATCAGTGCTGGCTCTATTCCTTGTTTATAGTGATCTGACTAATATAGCCTTTGACCTAACACAGAAGAGCACTTTGTATGATCTTAAATCCTATCAGACAGTTCTTCAGGAAAACCATCACCCATACACTCTCAATTTATATCAATTTACATTGATGATTTGTTATAGTTTGTGGACATTTTTTCATCTTCCCACATGGTCACCAGAACCATTCAATAACTTTAATTCCCTGTACTAACAAATCAAATTCTTCATTACCTTCAAATTTTCAAGCCAATGAGTAGGTGGAAATGTTGTTCTATTATTTGGTTTAGTTTTTATGTCAGCAGTGAGCAGTCTCCCTTACTGATTAAGGCACCAAGCTAAAAACCAGGAGACTGAATTCTAATCCCATTTTTAGGCATGCAAGCTGGCTGGGTGACTTTGGACCAGTTCTTCTCAGTCCAACTCACTTCACAAAGTTATTGTGGGAAAAATAGGAAGAAGGAATATTAGGTATGCTCACTGCTTTGAGTTACTTATAAAGTAATAAAAGTGGGATAAAGAAATTTAATACATTTCAACTGGGATCCCATCTGGACCTGGGGCTTTGTTATTTTTTTGCTTCTTCAATGTTGTTTCTAATTCCGTTACTGTGATTGATCTGTTTAGCATCTCCCTGTCTTCTTCTGTGATTGGATTTATTGATTCTAGTATTAAATATTTTTTTATTTTATCCTCCTCTATCATGTTTTGTCGATAAAGCTTTGTGAAGTAATTGTGAGTTATTTCCTTTTTCAGGTTTTTAAAGGGATGTTTCCAGTTTCTGCAAGGCTGTGTGTGTGTGTGTGTGCGCGCGCGTGCGAGAGAGCACACACGCCTTTGAGTCAATGTTGAGTCCTGGTGTAGTTCCTGCAGTTTTCGGAAGTGGTTTGCCATTACCTCTTCCCTAGGACTGAGAAGGTATGACTGGCCTAAGGTCACCTGGATGGACTAAAACTCCTGGCTTCCTGGTTTCTAGCCTGATGCCTTAACCACTACACCAAACCAGCTCTGTCCTCCTTCATGGCTAAACCCTCATTTGGGCTTTTAAAACATTTCCCAATCTTGGTCATACTCATTTTTCATAGGTTCTGAGGCTGCACTCAGGGTACTGCAGAGTTCAGTTTCCATCTGTAATTTACACCATCAAGAGGACTTAAATAAAGGAAATACTCATTAATTTAGCAATAGTGCAGGACTGGACAAAAAGCATTCTCCTTAGCAAAATAGAGTTTTCTGAGAACGACATCAGACAGAACACTCCAAAATGGCAGCGCCTCCCATTCCTGATCCCCTGGCTGAGTAAAGAGGTGCGTGGCACCCCAATCTTCTCCCTATCCAGGGAGAGCTTTGAGGGGCGAACCAAGCATAATCTTCAGTTGTTGTGCATGGTGCTCATTTGGAAACACTATGAGGTTCTTTGCATAAACCTACAACCTGAATTTTCTTATAAAATGTTCAGCTTTCTGGATGGAAAGCTCTGAAATAAAAGTCTTCGTTTCTTGAAATGTTAAGCACTACTCATTTTAAAATAATCAAATCATATTTAATGCATAATATCTGAACAAGCTCTATGGACAGTTTTCAGTTCCACAGAATCTGAATCAATAAAAGATACTTTTTTATCAGTTTCAGATTGGAGCTTGATAGAGCTTGTTTTTTAAAAACAAACAAACATTGCAATTCTAGGCAGACCCACTTGGCAATAAATCTCACTGAACGTAATGGACTTTTCTTGTGGGTATTTAGGGCTATTCTGGAAATGCTTCCCTTTGTGTACAATACACCTAGGACATTTCTAGCACATCTGAAAGCATATGGCTTCCCAAACCTTTTAACAGCATAAAAGAGGCTGAACAATCTGCATAAATCAAAGTTTAAAAGTACAAAGTTAAAAACTACAACTCAATATTACGCTTCTAAAATTGTTCATAAATATCTCTCCTAGGCCCTGCAGAGGTCAGAATGAGCGGACAAAACATTAGGATCTTCTACCACATTCTGCATAAAAGGGTTACGACCTTATTGGTTAATAGCAAAATACTTTTAGTGGAGGGAACAGGCTTGCTCTCAGAAAAGGACAAGAAGCAGCCTAGGAGTAGCAACACAAAGAGACTTGCTCTGTGGACCAAACCTCCAAGGAATCTTGTGGTCTTAGAGCAGTGAGGGCTAACCTTTTTGCCATCGCCTAACAAAAGCGGGGGGAGCGGGAGGCGTGCACCAGCGTGCCCACACCCATAATGCAATGCCCTCCCTCCAAGCATGCGTGCACAACTACCCCCACATTGCACACACACACCCATGCATCCGGGCCTCACTCCGGTTGGCCCGTTGGGTCTGTTTTTCACCCTCCCGAGGCTTCAGGAGGCTTTGCTGAAGTCTGGGGAGGGTGAAAACGGCCTCCCCCGGAAGAGCAAAAACCAGGTGGCCAGCAGGTGCATGCCTGCTGGAGCTGAAACAGGCCAATGCCTCGTCTGCCCTCAGATATGGCTCCGCGTGCCATAGGTTCTCCATCACGGTCCTAGAGATTCGGAACATTTCATTCCTGATGCAAACTATTTGTGGAAAAGATGCTCCAGGAAGATTCATGAAATCGTACGATTGGAAGGGACCTTTGAGGGACCAGCTTGGATTTCCCTCTGACAAGCTTCAGGTGGAATCCTTTCCACATGACTTTTTCTGTGACTTCATGGGCAAATTCATTGTGCTTCTATGGCAACAATGCCAAATTTGCCTCCTCTTCCTCCTCTTTTTTAAAAATTATACTTCCCAATCCAGGCCTAAGATTTCCTCTTAGTCTCTCACTTGTGTACTATGGAGACCAGCTGAGGTCAGGTGGGTGTTGCCACCTGCTGTGGGCACTCTTTACTTAGCTATCACGAGGCTTTTCCCAACTATTAGTAGAAGCCCACAAGAGACTTTCTTTCTCGGGAATCCTTTCCAGTAGCTAATTGCTGGGGAAGTTACTGGTGGGCCTAGGACAGTGGCCTGGCCACTCATCTCTAATCTGGGCCTTCTGGGGGGTTTGATGGCTGCCTGGGGCACAGCTCAAACCGAGCCCAGACAGGGGTGAAATTCAGCAAGTTCTGATGAACCGGTAGCGGAAACTTTGAGTTGTTTGGAGAACCGGCAAATACTACGCTGGCTGGTCCCAGAGTGGGGACGGAATGGAGATTTTGCAGTATCCTTCTCCTGCCACGCCCACCAAGCCACGCCCACAGAACTGGTAGGGGAAATTTTTGGATTTTCACCACTGAGCTCAGGCAGTGAGTTATGAGCTCTTCCCAGAGGAGCCGCCAAGTCCTAGCAGCTCCTTCCACACCTCAGGGGCTCTCAGGACACTTTTGCAGTGCTTCTCCCCTCCCCTCTCCTCGTGCGCCCTGGGTGCCTCCTGGCACAGCAGGGTGAGTTCTCCCCAGGGAGAACCTGTGCCACCTCCCTGTGCTCCCTGATTGCCTTGACACTGCAGACCCTCCTTCTCTGGCCCCCAGCCCGGCTCCTGGCCCCTTCCGGCAGCCCAGCCACCCTCTGAATGCCACCTGCCCTGGGCGCCATATGCCTCCTCACCCGGGGCAGCTCGGCTGAGAGGGCCAGGCGTTGCTTCTGTGATCCCCAATGTGGGGGAGGGGGACACCATGCAACCCTGTTGCTGGAGCTGCTCCCTTTCCCGAATAAGGAAGCCAAAGGTGCCACTGGGGCCCCCACGCCCTCTTCCCGTGAACCGTCCATTCAGGATTGAAGGGGATGGCTGACCCACCTCAAGAGGGAGAAGTGAGTCAAAAAGCAAGGCCTGCAGGTGTCTCCTCCAGCCCCAAGCCTCTCTCTCAGCTCCTCTGCACACCCAGCCCCTTCCAGGCCGCCCCCTGTGGCTTCCCTTCAAGGGCTAACTGAACTCAGCTTTTCCCTACTGCTGCAAAGGCCCACCGAAGGGTTAAGGTGCGGCCATCTTGGCCAGCTCATTGGAGCAGCAGGAGGCTGAAGCAGTTGGGCAGCTGAGGCTCAGGGTGCAGCGATGGGGCATTGGCTGACCTCCATGCTTGTCCACGCAGCCCAATGATCAGTAAACAAGCAAGATGCAATGGGCAGGAACGCCTGCAGTGGGAGGGCTGGGGACGGGGTGTGTGTGTGGGGGAGAAGCAGGTAGGCCCAGTCAGCTCTCCTCAATGGTCCCATTCCTGCTACAGGTGTGCCTACAAAGGAGCGGAGGAAAGCTGTTGAGCAAAATCCCCCTGAACGAAGGAAGCATCCGGGAGTTTTGACTATGCTAGAAATGAAAAAAATGAAGATATCACACATGGGAGTAGATTACAAACATGAGGCATTTACAGAAGAAACCGCCTTTCCACATAAATGCTTTACAAGCATTTTCTGCCTGCTTGTTTTGGGAAGTGAAGGATGCGATGATGGGCTCTGGTCATCAACGGTCTGGAAGATGCACTGGGCTGCAGCATGTTAATATTGTCTGTGTGCTGTGCGGAAGGTCAAGGCTTCACCCATACATTAATCACAATACCACCATCATGCTTTCTCTATTGTGGTCAGCCGTAACAATACAAATGTGATAAAGGCGCCCAACACAGAAGATTTGCCTCTGATGTGCAGAACATGCAAGCCCAATGGGATAATTATAGGTTTAGCTAACTTACTGCATGATAAGTCATTTTTTTCAGTTGGATTGCACCATGGAATTGCTGCAGGATTTCAGCATTAGGCTAATCAACTAAACTATCAGTGGCCACCTCCTGCCCTTACAGCCACAATGCGATTTATCTGATTACAGCTGAATGCAATATGTGATAATTTAGCCACAGGACTTCTATGAACCTGGCCCACAAAGTTTTAATCAACTCACCAGACTTGTTCAGTGGGGAGTTGTGGACTGTAAAGAACTCAGCTGAGAAATAAAGGTATAAATATATATTTATTGATTTTTATTACTATTGTTAGAGGACATCTGCTTAGGTGTCTGCAGACTAATGTTTGCCAGATAAGAAATATTTTAATTCCCACCATGCCCACTCAGTAGGGGCCCAACATAACTTGTGGCCCACAGGCTGGGGAAGACTCAGTTTAGCGTTTGTAAAGTTTCAAACCAAGAGAAACTTTCATCAGGCTACTTGGAAAGCTACCAGGGTGCTTTGAATGAGAAATTAGCTCCTGGCACCAGCTTGGCCAAGGGGAGGCTGGGCAAAGGATCAAGCGTGGGGTGAATCACGCCGGAATTTCAAAGGGCCTTTTGCATTCAGGTCGCTTCTCCACTACGGGAGCTTTAACCTTTAATGGCAGAATGTGCAAGTCAACCCTCCATCATTTATGCTGCCCCTCCTTTACATTTCTACAATATCCACTTTAACATTACCAGCCAGAAGGGTCTCCTGCATTTCTGCTTACTTGGATTTCATAGGCAACAGAAACGTAATCAATGAGTTTGCATCCCTTCTGCCTCCTGCGTATCTTTCATTTTGAGGAAAAGATCCTGGATGAGATGAGATGAAATGTGCCACATGCCTGTGTGCGGTCCTGGTCTTAAGGCAGCCAAAGAGACAACAAGTGAGAACTGAAAATATTGTCATGAAGGCTTTTTTCATAGCCTTGTTTTAACATGCTGGAATAATTTGGGTTATTCTGTAAGTAATCTGGTCCTAGGTCATCCATAACCCTGATAGCGCATTCAATTGGTAGATGAAATCAATGGGATGCTAATAGATCTGTTGCAGAGACTTGATTATGGATTTGTCTTTATTTTCCTCAAACTGCAGCATGAAGGAGCCCCAGAATCATTTCTAGAGGTATGTCCCCATTGCACATGCTTGGTCTCATTGCATGAATTTGCACTTACTTTAGACAGGCAGAGGCGTGGTGATTTTTTCAGCCATATAAGCCAAAATGGCCATGAAGGGCAGAATCTTGTGCCTAGTGGGAAGTGCCAGCTGGAGTTGGGAAGTACCACTCTAGCCGCATCGTCATCAAGATCATGAATGAAGATCCACCAGGCTTTCATATACCATCAAGACTTGTGTTAGAGAAAACGGAAAGTAGTACTTTAAAACTGGAACTAAGTGCAAATTTAGTGCAATGATGCCAAGTATGTGCAATGGGGACATTCCTCTAAAAATGGCTCTTGGGCACCTTCTTGCTGCAGTTTGAGGAAAATAAAGTAAATTCCACAACTGAAAGGTAGCCTCAAAATAATGATTTTTCTCATATGTCAATCAACTGAAATGTTTAAGCGTTGCTTTTTCCACTAATGTGAGAGAGGTAGTGAAGATATGACAGAAACCACTAACCCCACGTGCCTCTGGAGCCTCCGCTGGTTTTTCATAAAAATCTGGGATGTCCCCAGGGTGAACTTTGGTGCAGTTTACCTGCAGTGCTTTGCCCCAGTTCAAACTTCTCACGCCTGGATGTCCTCCAGTTGGCTGAAAAGGATGGGAGCTTGGAATGGCTCCTTCACTAGTTAATATAGGTTTGTCAATAATTTCTAGTCCTGATTAAAACTGCCTAAAACATTAGATTGCCCGATTGTCTCAGATTTTGCAGAACCTGGCTACTGTCTTTTGCAAGAACCAACACGCACAACGCAATGTGAATCAGGTAACTCCCAAACCTGTTCAAAGGCTCCCCTGCTTTGGCTCAGGTGTTCCTGTCTCTCTTCTTTCTCCGGTGCTTGAAAATCCCCACGGACACATCAGAGTAACCTACGTCTCCCTGAATCCATAATTGGGTCGAAAGGAACCAGACGAACTGAGGCTTTCGGGAATGTTTAGAGCGAAGGGAACTGAACAGGAGAGCAGACGTGCTTGTCAGTTTCTGGAAAGGGAATAGGGAGAGGAGAAAAGCCGTTCTCTAACCCTCACCCCACCCCAACAGCAGACATCTGCCTGATTTAAAAGTTCCCCACCAATGGAAAATCTAAAACATCTGCAGTTTATACTTTTGGACCTTTCTCTCCAAAAGAACCTTCCCCATTTTGTCTCCTCAGACTGTTTCTGTTCTCCCAAATTCCAAAACAGAGGGGGGAAATATCTGACAAATTGTAAGTGTTGCTTTGTTAAAGAAAATACTATTCAATCTAGCTCTCAAATAGGGAAATTGCAAAGAATATATATTGCAAAATTGCAAAAATATAAATTGGCTGCAGATATGAAAAGAAATTGCATTTTTAAAACTAGAAAATATAAACATTGCACGTAATTGGGGGGGGGGAATCCCTGCTAGACATTCACAATATTCTTAGCATATCCTGAATAAGTAAAGCTTAATTAAGTACATCATGATTAACTTGTTGCTGATTAACTTCCTCAACTGGCTACATGCTCACATAGTATTCAGATGGTAATTATTGTGTGTTCACAAAAATCATCTTTCAACTGTATTTATATCAGCCAACTCGGTCTCATTTTGTATCCTGAGGGGTCTCAGCTCAGTCAAGCTTTCCCGCCCAGGGTCGCCCGCGCTGCCCACTCCGATCCCCCTTTGGCCGCCGAAGCTCTCCGGCTCCCGGTCTGGGCAGCTGCCTGGGCATGCCCATGCCAAGCGCCTGCCCTGCAGTTCCAACCGCTCAGGAAGCTGCCGACTGACAGACTTCAGAAAGAGGATTTGGCCTCCAGGCTGGGCCCCCACGATGTCGTCGGCCTCCCTGCGCAGCCCGTCCGTCCTTCCCCAGATGCTGGTGGCCCTCTTTGGGATGGGCTCCTGGGTCTCCGTGAACTCCCTGTGGGTGGAGCTGCCGGTGGTGGTGAAGAGGCTGCCGGAAGGTCGTCCGTGGTCCTGAGCGCCATCTCGGCTGCCGGATGCGTCTTTGGGGGCTACCTGATGGTGCTGGCGGCCCTCAGCCCCTGCCCCCCACTGCAGGGCAGCCACGTGGGGGTGGCTCTTGTGGTGCTGGCCTGGACCTTCTTCTCCGGCCTCTTTGCCTACGTGAAGGTGGCCATCAGCAGCCGGCTGCACGAGGCCGGCCACGCGGCCCTGCTCTGGTGTGGGGCCGTCATCCAGGCGGGCTCCCTGCTGGGGGCCTTGGCCATGTTCCCCCCCACCAGCGTCTACCACCTCTTCAGGAGAGGACAGGACTGCGTGGACAACTGCAGGGCGTGACGGGGGCCGGGTGGAGACCCCAGGGGGGGCCCTGCGCAGCTCGACCTCCGAGGACCGATGGCTCTGGCCCTGGGTGGAGGGACCCCCTTCGGGATGTGCGCCCCCGTTTTTGATGGAGCATCGCAGATGATCCAGAGCTTCTCCAGGTTTCTGGGCCCTTCCGCGGCTCTCGCACCGAGCTACCTCATGCCAAGCTGGGCCACTGAATTCCCAGCACCATCTGGATTGGTGCCTTCCAGGGGGCTGCTTCATCTCCCCACCCCCACCCCAAGGCTGGGCAGCAGTGGGGGAGGGGGGCTTCCCAGGAAAGCAGATTTGCCCAGGGAGGCATCGGCTGCCCCGAACCTCTTGGGGAGGCTGCCAGCCCCGGAAGGGGGAGGGGGGGAAAGGAGCTTTTGGGGGTTCAGGGGTTCTGCTCAGCGCTTGGGGAACGTTCGCCTGGTGCCGGTGCTGGGAACAGGCTGGTGCTTCTGAGTGGAGTGTAGGTGATCCTCCAGTTACGACCGTCATGGAGCTTCCCCCTCATCTTGTGACGGTTGGAAAGGGGGGTCGCTCCCTGACCCATCCATGCGTCCCTTGTCAAACCGCAATCGTGGCCACTAAGCGAGCCAATGGTTTGCCCTGGGTGCGGTTTTACTGGGAGCCGTCATAAGTATGAGTCAGTTCCCAAGGGTCCGAACGTGGATCAGGTGACCGGGGGGGGCTGCAGCGGTGGGGTGGGAAACGGCCACTTTCCCCAGTGCTCTTGTAACTTCATTCAGGTGGTCACTAAGTGGATGATTGTAAGTCCAGGACTCCCTGGAAAAGAGCCTCCTTGCCAGGCACCCAGGAGACCCTCACGGACGGCCAGGACGTTCGAATCCGGGTTACAAGCACCCCGCAAGGAGGTTTGTCGGAGCTTCACTTAGTGACCGGTCGTAAGTGGAGGACCACGTAGTGCCTGTGAACAGGTTCTGTGGGCGACCTAGCAGTGGGGTACCACAAGGTTCTGTCTTAGGCCCAGTACTCTTTAATATCTTCATAAACGACTTAGATGAAGCAA
>JANHFT010010260.1:500365-513701 GCA_032467955.1 Pseudoxenodon macrops | reverse complement strand
TCGCTTCACTCTTCACTCACCTCGTTAGGTCTGAAAAAAAAGCTTTGAAAAAGCTACATTTGGAGTATAAGACGCACCTGAATTATCAGCCCAAATTAGGGGGAGAAAAGGTGCATCTTATACTCAGAAAAATATGGTAATTCAGAATAATATGTTCTATTTACTGTTTATTGAAAGGTCGCAGTCAATAGAAGGCATAGCTTATAAGTCAGAGTCACCGAATCTGGTAGACAAATAGCTTTTAGAGGGCAAATTATGCATGAAATAGAATTGCACCACACAGATAAAATGCTACTAAAGTGTATGGTAGCAATAGATTTCCGGTTATTAAATAAGAGAGCGGAATTTCAACACAGATACACTCAAGTGTTTAATGCTAAGATTTGAATATGTTTCTTGAGTTGTCCCTAATGTACATGCAAGTACCAGTATTTAGTGAAGACTGTTTCAAAAAAGGTAGTAGAACAATAATTGATTGCTTATGCTTTCATCTCAGCAGTTCCCTTAAAGATTGTCTCAGATGCAACCTAACTATCACAGCCTCGGATAGACCTGAATATGAATTTAGGAAATATGTTCATATCCGCATGTTAAATTCTGACTATGTACTTTTATATATGAAATTAGCTCTCCACCCAAAATTTCCTAACCCCAGTCTAACTTGTTTGCTGGAATATGGTGCCTGATGAAAATATTAGAATATTTGAAATTCTTCAAAGGGTATATATACTGTAGTCTAATCTTTTTGGTGTGTAGGTGTAGGTGAAGGTAGGTAGGTATTTTATAAAATTCATTAAGATGAATTTTGGAATGATTGAGAAAATCCCCACACAAAATTGACATCTTGCCCCAATAGTTTGCCGTCTTGTGCAGGTAATCCTCGATTGATGAACACAATTGGAACTAGAATTTCTGTTGCTAAGCATGGCGGTTGTTCAATGAACCATGCCCAACTTTAGGAATTTTTGCACTGTTGTTAAGCAAATCACTATAGTTGTTAAATGAATCATACATTCATGAAGTGAATCTGTCTTCCCCCATTGACTTTGCTTGTTGGAATCTGCCTGGGAAGGCTGCAAATGGTGAATATATGATCAGGGAATGCTAAAATCATTGTAAATACATGCCAAGTGCCAAGTGCCAGAATTTTGATCACGTGATCATGGGGATGCTGCAGTGGTCATAAGTGCAAGGACCAGTTGTGACTTTGAACAGTGGCTAAACAAAAGGTTGTAAGCTTAGAATTACTGTAGACTATAGTGTACTTGGGATAAAAGTGCTTGGTGAGTGAACTCTTTATTATACTAAGGAAGAGACAGTAAATAAGAATCTATCTATCATAGGCAAACCTATGGAATGGTGGAATGCCACAGGTGGCATGTGAAGCCATATCCGAGGGCACGCGAGGCATTGCCCTATGTCAGCTCCAGCACATGTGTGCGCTGGCCAAATGATTGTCAGCCTTCCAGAGAGTGGGGGAGGCCGTGTTCATGAAAAACAGCACAACAGGCCAACTGGAAGTTCAGAGGTTTCAGTGAGACATGCGGGCATTGCAATATGGGTGTGGGCACACATGCGCGCCCTTTTGGCACCCAAGCAGAAAAAGGTTAGCCTGATCTATCAGAATGGTACATGTACTTATCTTCCCCTTAAGTTATCAGAATTGAGAGATATGGGTCTTCATTATGTCATGTAATCATTTACATGACTTCCATCTCTCTCCTTGGAGAAGGGGGAAATTTCTCCGTTTATACACATGTCCCTTCTATTGCCTAACCAATTCACTTTCTTTTTCAGTGTAACTAGAAATGTGTATTTTGACTCTGATATGCACCAGAGGATCCAGGATAGAGCAAATGCTGTTCCCACAAGCATCATTTAGATCACACTATTCAGAAAGAGGTGATAGATTGAGTAAATAATATGTTTATTTCATTGAAAATAGGCATTTATTATTTAAAGATAATTATTTAAAGATTATTTAAAGATAATTATTTAAAGATAAATATGTAGTAATATTTTGCATAGCAACATGTTATTTTTCAATGCTAGAAGATAATACTTCTAAAATAATGGATTATTTTTGCTGTCAGTTACAATCGGACAATCATTTGGTTGCATTTATACCGTATACATATAAAAATGGTGTCTCAGAAGTAAATTATATGTAGAAAAGGACTTATGTGTACTATAGCTGAATGATTGGACTGTTATTTTGCATCAGTGGTCAGATTTTGACTTTTTTTTTTCTAGGTGGAAAAATCATTCTGTGTTGAACTAGAATTACTGTATACAAGTAAACAAACAAATAATGTTCTATCTTTCCATTCTGTGGCATGTATTATATTCCCAAGTGCCTTGGGCGGTAAAATGAACAATATTCTGATCATGCTATCTGTCTCATTTTTTTGTATTCAATACAAAACATGAAATGAGAAAAATATACTGTTTATGGCTTGCTGGCTATTGATAGCAACTTGGGCATTTTTAACTTTGCTTTCTTTGAGTTTTGGAAGAACACCGGAAACTGTAACAAAAATATACCTTGTAGTAGGATGCAAATCCTAGATTTGCCTAGTTTGGACTCTTATTTTATTTTCAGCCCACTGTAATCAAGACATTTTAAGAACCTTGAGGGTGCCTCTTTATAGCTCTCTAAAATAAAAAATTGCTTGGATCTTCTCCGGCTCAAGAATATAAACAGTGCATGTTGACATTGTTAATTCAGCTTTGAATACGGTCCCACATATATGTAAAATCAGTTTCCAGCAACGTAGATTTAGTAAAATACAATTAGTTTCCTGATTTAATTTCTTTAAAGTGAGTCAAGAATTATACCCAGTAAAACACATGTTTTTTGTTCACATAAAATCCCAAATTCATGAGCTTTTCAATCAATACATTTTAGGCAGGGATAGGCTTCAAAATTTTTAGCAAGGGGTTCTCTGCCCAGTTGCTAGGTGGGTGTGGTCATAGTAGGCGTGGCCTAGTCGGCCTCCTGCACCATGGTGGGGGGTGTTTTTGCCCTCCCTGGGCTCCTGGAGGTTTTCCTCAAGCCTCCGGGAGGACAAAAATGGCCTCCCCAGTCTCTGGAGGCCCTCAGGTCCGAATTTCTGGTAGACCTGTTTTTCTCCCGTTTCCGGCCTTCCCAAACTTCTGGTAGACCTGTTTTTCGCCCTCCACAAGCCTCCGCGCATACCCTGCAGTTATCTGCATCCAAAACGGGCTGCGTAGGAACTTCTGGGAGGGGTGGGGTGAACAGGGCCAGCCAGGAGTGGGATTTGGGGGTTCTTGGAACTGCCCAGAATCTTAGCTAGAGGTTCTCCCGAACCCCTGCAAACCCCCAGCAGCCCATTCGATTTTAGGGATACACAGTTGGAAAATATATATCTAGCAGCTAGTCTTTAAAGTTTCAGACACAGTATATGGACCAATATTCTTCAACATATGAAGAGAAGTGTGACTATTTTTTTAAATCCTTTTTATCTGTTGACCATGCAAAAAGCCAAAATAAATTAAAAATTGAATGGGACTATTTTGGTGTGAATATGAGCCACTTTTTTTAGATATACAGGTAGTCCTCATTTAGTGACTCCTGATTTGACAAATGTTCATGGCTACAGTGGTGATTAAAAAAGTACTTTACAATCTTCACATTTATGATCTTTGCAGGCCTGTAAAGCAAAGGAAAGCTTAAGTAAGATCACAAGCACAGTGAAGGTTTCACATAGTGATCACTTCACTTAATGACTGAGTTCCTGGTCCCAAATGTGGTCTCTAAACAAGGACTACTTCTATGTTCCTTCCAACAGATAATGAGAGTTGTCTGAATATTATAAGAAGATAATATTTTACTTTAGGACAGATGCAAGTAATTTCAGTTGCTATGTACATGGTAGTTACTTATTTCTTTGGGAGGATGCAAATATCAAATGCTATTTGTCAAGTTGGAATATCTTTCTTGGATCTTGCCATTTATCTTTCCTTAAGTGCAGGGGAAAAAATCTGTGTTTTACTATAACAATTAGAAAAATTAAAAATGCAGCATATTTGGAAATACCAAGAAATAATTGAATGTATCATATTGTTTTATATGCAATAGCCACATGGATTTGATAGCAATGAACGGAAATGGAATATTCCTCCATGGTAAGCAGCATTTGTAGGAAAATGAAGTAACATGCAAAAGGCTCTGTGATATCCTAAGAGATAATTTCCACATTATAGACTGAATTGCCAAGTCTTCCTTTAGAGCTCTACTCTGGGAATCTCTAAATGAAAGCTTAGCCATGACCTTTTTAGTTTAGACTCCATGTATAGACTTCCTAAACCATAATTTCAGAAGATCGTAAATTACGAAAGACTCTATAGCCTAAATTTGTGGTAACTAGAGATGTACAGGGTGTCTGCCTTTAACAAGTTTCAGAACGTTTAAAGTAATAACTTTAACTGGAAGAATATACTGTAGTGTAAAGTGGCCTATAATATCATACAGAATTGCACAACACTTTTTTTTAATGTGGCTTCTTTCTATATTTGTTTTTCAGGGTTAGATCATCACTGAAAGAAAATGCTGCCAACCATTGATTGTTTTGTTGTGGATTTTTTTTGGCTAAGATTCTTTTTGTAGCTTGGTTAACAATCATTGGCAGCTGGAATTCTAACACATTTGAATATCTGGTTTAAATATATCTTCCTTAAACTAAATATACAATAAAAATATTTAGTATCAATAGAGATGTGGTATAAAATTACGTAGGGATTGGCACGTCAGTCAAGATCCCATCAGATATTGACAATTACTTGTTCTTTGACCATATTTTCCAATGAACTGATGATGCTTCTAGAATTCTTCTGTTCTTTTTATTAAACCTTTTAAAAAATCTGTCTTTAAAAAAAGTTTTATTCCTTTCAATTCCATTCCCATCTTTCTTTTCTTTAAATAGAATTTTAATATGCCTTACTTAATTCAAGTCTTCTATTATTACTAGATTAAATACATTTTTAAAGGAAATCCTTAATTGATTCTCAGATTGGTGACTGAGTCTGGAATTATATACCGTAGATATGGTACTTCTTAAGGGTATGAAACACAATTCAGTGCTAGTTCAAGTTGATATATATAGATTGCACTGTAACATGTTCCATAATTATCTTAAAAGAGGTAGGTAGTTCTCTACAATACATACTTGTCTTTTCAAGTCTAACTAATCTCAGTTGTATTATATAACGTTTTGTTGTGGTTGGTGACTTATACCAACAAAGAAAAAAAGTGATGATACTGGATTTAATATTTGAATGCATACATGCAGTGCTCACAATGCCAGAGTTTTATGTTTCTGGCAACTTTGCCAGAATGCTGGTTGCTACATTCTGTATCATTTGTGGCTTTGAAGTACTGTATCTCTGATTGAGAGCACAGTAAAGTAGTGTAGCCATGGGTAACTGTCATCACAACCAGCCTTCAAGTAGGACCACAATAGGTGCAGCAGCAGAAACTAGAAAAAGGTCCTGCCTAGTCACAACCTCAACTTGCTTATTTATAACAAGTTTCTCCTAGAGTGCTCTATTGAAGCCTTACCACTGTCTCAACAAACTTTCTTCGAAAGAAAACATTTGAGTCTGAGCAATAGTTGTCTGAATTGGCTAGATCCCATGTAAGCCTCTTAAGGCCTCTGGTATAACCTTATTTCTCTGCAAGGTGACTGACATCTCCCTTATGCAGTCATTCACCTCACCCCTGTTGTAAAAGTCAGGTTGAATATGGATTTAGCCCACATGTGACTGAGCTCATTCTACAAATCACCCTATGCAATTCCTCAGAATCAGAAACCCAAAGGAATCAAAGGTAATCTCAGAAGACTGGTTACCTCCTTAGATATTGTCCAATATCTAGACATGAGTGAATTAAGAAATGTTATCAGTCAAACATGCCAGATGTATGTTGCCCAAACATCTTGTAGCTATCCTTAGGTAAATCTGTGCCTCCCCACTGACATAAATACAGCCACATGGTTATGCTTTGTTGATACCGTAAGATCAAAGAATCACTTTACCATTCTTATTCCCACAGTGTACAAGCAGTTTTATTCTTGTCTTCTGCTGGAACTTCAGGGCATCTCAGAGAGAGGCTTATTGGGAATAATCTGGAAAAGTTGGTCAAGGTACTTGGATGAAATTACTGGGGAACTTAGGATATGAAGACCAGAGGTAGTGTAAGACTGCCTGCATGGACCAGCCCTGATAATATATGGGACAAGCCCTTGTTTACCATGGTTGAGTGTGAATTCCTAAACCTTCCTAGAAACTTTCTCTTAGGGCACAGGTCTCAAACTCACCACATCAAGTTGCCGTCATGTAACGTTTCATGACTTTTTCCCATTTGCGGAACTGGAGTGGGCATGACCTGCGCTTGATGCATCCAGCCCATGGGCCATCAATTTGACACCCCTGTCCTAGGGCATGGAGGTCCACCAGCATCCTAGGAGATTCCAACACCAGTCCTTTCAAGAGATCCTGAAAACATCCTGCCATAAAGCAAGATGGGCAGTACACAAGTAATATTTTTGCCCTGTCATTATAGCCTATTACAGACAAGCTCAGCCTGTCAAATCAGCAGTATGGTCACACCAAGCTTTCTTGAGAGATAATTACCATCTCCCTCCTCTTAGGATGGAGTGAAATAATTGATGGATTTATATAAGGCATAATGTCATTTGTTTTACTGATGACTTACTCCGATACCTGAATGTAGCTTTTATGGTTTGAAAACTATAGTTTTTGCCTTAATACAGGTTGTGAACTTAGCTAATTAATAAAATGTAGCATGATGTGCAAATACAGGCATGATTTATTAATGAATCAGAAATGCTGAAATCCTAAATGCCAAATGCTTTGTAACTGCTAATTTGTTCCTTTCATTTATTGTTTTACATATGAACGAAATTATTTCAAATGCTTACCATATATTAATGGATAAATTTACATGCTCATAAACATTAAGAAATATTACAATAAAATATAGATGATCAGAACTCATCTGATCAGATCATCTTCAATACTAATCAGAA
The DNA here is from genome assembly GCA_032467955.1 of Pseudoxenodon macrops. Classification (NCBI taxonomy): domain Eukaryota; kingdom Metazoa; phylum Chordata; class Lepidosauria; order Squamata; family Pseudoxenodontidae; genus Pseudoxenodon; species Pseudoxenodon macrops. The sequence continues at coordinate 506,631 of JANHFT010010260.1, read as the reverse complement.
ATCTCTTGCCAATTCTATTACATGAAAGCTTTTGTTTTCCCTTTGCTCTTGAAATATTCTTAAGTAAGCATGTATGTTACTCGGCCAAAATACTAGGCCATTAGTTTTGCAAAGCCACACTTGGTGGTGGAAATCTGGTAGCAAATCTTTTCTCTGCAAATCAAATTGCACTGCATAATGTTACATAATGTGCCGTTAATGATTCATGGTTATGTGTATAAAGCAACCAGATTAATTTAACAATAATATAATCAAAGCCCAATCATGGTGTTTGTTTTTACACTTCACATTTACAAAGTTGTTTCTCAATGCTCTTCTCTCCTATAACCTCAAGCGACTGCTTTGTTTAGAGTTAACCTTTTGATGGTAGGTGTTAGCTTTTCTCAATGAGGCCATTCTGTGCCAGTCACACACTCTCAGCACAATCCATCCCACAGGATTGTTGTTGTGAGGAAATTAGGGGGAGCAACTTGTATTGGATCTATTCACCGCCTTGAGTTATTTATGAAAATAATAAAGGCGGGACACAAACAAACAAACAAACATAAATAGCTTCCATCGGTATTAGATTAAGCTCCAAGAATTCCCCTCCATGCTTCTAAATAGGGACAATGTCAAGTTGGAAAAGCTAATCCATTCTGTTTCGAAAGTTTATTGAAAATGCATATTTGTTAAATCTTCAAAGTTGCTTCTCTGCAGCCCACTTCATGATTTCAAAGCTTGGGTGTGCTCCCTAATGCTCATGTCTGAAAAAGGGCATTGAGTAACCATGATTGACAGCGCACAAGGGACTTGTTCAGAAGGGCAATAATCACTTTTATCCCTATTAGTCTACATCGTCTGGCACCAAATATATTGCAATTGTCACTCATAAACCTGGTTTCATTGATGGTCTTTAAACAAGTTGCTTCCTGGATTCTCATGGCCACTACTAATCTAGGCAGCATTTAGAAGTGTCTTACCTTTCTCTAAATCAGAGGTTGGGTTGGCTGGGGAATTCTGGGAGTTGAAGTTCACAAGTCTTAAAATTGCCAAGGTTGGACACTCCTGCTCTAAATTTTAGTTGTTTAGTGGCTCGCCAAATAGACTGGATGATCTTTCCTTGTGTCATTGTGCATCTTAGAAAGTACCTAAAACAAGGAGGAACTTATTTGTCCCAAGCCATCAAGTCAAGTGCAGTGATTTTTTAACCAGTTCATAACTTTGTGCAGTGGCTGATGTGTGGGATTCCCCCTCCTTCTCCTTTAAAATCTCAAGTGCAGATGATCTTTTGAACATCTACAGTTGAGGTTTTGAAGGAGAAGAGTGGGCAGGAAACCCACACTCTTCAGCAGAAATTCTATTATGCCTTTTGCTAGGCCGCTTGAGGAAGGCAAGTACACCATGTCTATATGGAACAAGCAGCCTGTTCTTATTCTTTAGGGATAACAATGTAAGCAAACTGTTTTTGTCATGGGAAGAATCTCTTGAATGATTATTTTCAGAATTATGTGGAGGACTGAAAATAAAACGGGAGAATTGCTAATAGTCTCCAGTATAATAATAGGCTATTTTTTTAAAAAATATTCCTTCCAGTCAGTCTTGACTTATTTTTGATTTTTTAAATCCTGCATTATAATTATAATTAATAAATAATAATAATAAATTTATAAATAATAAAAAGTCAAAACTGTTTCACATTTAATATGTGAATGCAGTAAAATTGCACAAACTGATTACAAAGCTAGACACGACCGAGTTGCCAAATTAATCCACTGGTCATTATGTAAAAAATATGAGTCACCTGTATCCAAAAAGTCATGGGAGCACAAAGTGGAAAAAGTTACCAAAAATGAGAAGCTGAAGGTCTTGTGGGACTTTCGAATACAGACAGATCGTCATTTGGAACACAACACGCCAGATATCACAGTTGTCGAAAACTGAAACATACAATTTATTGACATCACGATACCAGGAGATGCTAGAGTCAAAACTGCAGCAACCCGTATCAACAATTAGCACCAGTCAGTGGTATTTATGGGACATCTTTAAATGTTCAGTTGACTGAATTTCATGTTTAATGAATAAAAGAGATGATGATGATGATGATAATAATGTATTATGTCTGCTTTCTTATTCATTAATTTGTGATCTTTATTATTTCCTTCTCTTACATTCCAAGGCGCAATGTTCCATCATCAGCAAATAGGTCTATAAATATCAACCTCTGTAGCCCACTATGACTTTGATCAATTAATGTACTCTTCTAAAGAACAGGAAAGCAAACCAGGTCCCAACCTTAGTTATCTCGTGCCACATGCAGCATTCATTGCTAATAATAGTGATAACTCTCATCAGTCTGATACACTTTAGTTTGTACATTACAAGTACAATAAAAGGTCAGCTTTATTCCAAGCATACTCAGGCTCCAGGGGTGGGTTCTAACTTACCTAACTGCCAGTTTGTTTTGTCCCACGCCACGTGGGCGCGCCTCATGGGTGTGGGCGCACTTTGCAAGCATGTACATGCGCAGTGCAAAACAAATTACAAAAAAATTCAAAAAATAGGCCAAAAACAAGATGGCCACACATGTGCGGTGCCGGAACTCAGCTTTTGCGCATGTGCAGAAGAAAAAACCCTGAAAAAAAGTCAAAAAACATTTTTTTCCAAAAAATAAAAAAGATGGCAGCATCCATGGACCAGAACTGGTTCCGTGACATCACCAGTGGCTTACTACCTACTCTATAGAACCGGTCCAAACCGGTAGGAACCCACCTCTGTCAGACTCCCATATGCAGGCTTGGATATGTAATCTAGCAATTACTTTTCAAGCCAACGTCTGTGTGACCCACCAACTAGAAGATTATTTCATGTAATAATGACAGACACGTAGGATAGTTTAATCAAGTAATATGTTAATCAAATGAGAAAAAGAGCTTAAAGTAGGTGGATCCTGATTCAAGTTTAGCTCTTAACCATGAAACTAACCAGCAATTTTGGGCCGATCACAATTCCTTAGCACCGATTTACTGGAAGAGAAAAGACTAACATGGATATGTTAATCTAACAAATGAAATAAATTGCCTTTAACAAGTGAATAATTTCAAGCACAAGCACTTTTATTTATTTATTACACATAAGTATCAACCAATCATTACCTCTACTACTAACTAATTACTTTAGCTCTATCTTTTCATTAGAGAAAAGTGATGTTGAAGTGATGTATATACGAACCCATTTATTTCTTTAGTAGGGATTACAGGCATAATCCATAGAGTCCTCAAGACAATTTGTAAAACACTTTCGAATAAGAGGATTAAAAACAGTACATCAAAATGACAAAGGACAAAACAGCTAATTATGATGGCAACAAACTGGTGCCAGTGAAATGCACAAAAATAGCTCATATTGTAGCCATTCTCCTCAAAACAATCCCTCCCTTCGCCCCAAGCTTTTGAAAGAACTAGGGGCTTTATATTTTCTTGGAATACTAATATAGAAAAAAATACTTTTAGAGTTGGAGGCTGCTACTACCTCTGCTGCTATTATATTTTATGAGATCTACTGAAATTTAGCCACACAATGTAAGACCTCTTCTAAAATATTACTGGCTACTAAAAGTGTAAACTTTAAAAGCACACAAAAATCCTACAAACACATACACACACCCAATTTTTATTTAGATGAACAGGGAATAATGTCTAAGATGAACACCATTCCTATAAATGCTTGCTACTCAATGAGTTCATAACGAGGCCTGGGTGGGTGGAAGAATGATCAGGAGGTTCCTGACGGTTTGGACTGGTTTGCTAGAACTGGTAGCAGGAATTTTCACCTGCTCACCGAACCAGCAGCGACAACCAGCTAGACACGTTTCTGAATCGGGCCTCTGGCCAAAAATCGGCTGAAAAACAACCCCAGAGGTTTTTTACCCAGAAGTGATGTGCACGAGCAAGGGTAGCAAGCACGCACGAGCGCATGCGCACTTTCGGCATGACACCGAACCAGTAGGGAAGATAAGTAGAAGCCACCTCTGGTCTATAGATCTTCTATACATTTATAGATACTACAGACCTCATACAGAATGCCCCTGAGAAGTTGTCAAGCAGGATGGCAGGTTAATAAGTCTTCTCCATTTTGTTTCCCACTCCTGGATCCTGAAGACCAATCTTGGATTAAGTAAGATGCAGGGGGGAAAACTTGCAAATAGCAAATCTTAGGGGTTCCTTCTTTCATTTTTGCCTCTCGTGATGAAACATAGGGCAGGGACTCTGGAGTTCAGCATTCATGAATTCTGCAATATATCACAAAGTATATTGAGTAGCTACGTTAAGTTATTGTCAAAGTTATCTGCTTTGTAAAATAGGTCTTTTGTATGGTAGTTACGTTCCAGATTTAAGTGTCCACCTCCTCAATCAGCATAGCAAATTAAGGATTTTTATTCAGATGATTTATCCCATCCATTCGTTCTGTTGCTGGGAATTTAGGATTTCATCATTTTTGAAAAAAAAAAAAAATCAAAACATTTTATCAGTGAGAATGAGAAAAGGAAATGAGTTACAACAAAATAAGAAGAAATGGTATTACAAAACTTTAAGAAAACTGCATTTCCTGAGAACTTTGACCCATGGAAACACTGATATTTGTTATTATATTCAGGACAAGGGAATCGCCCCTTAAGACTGAAATATATATTGTTTAAGGAAACACACTCTGCTAAACAAGCAATTTTCAGGCTGTGACAAATAGTGTTATTTTTATCCACTTACAAAAACTGTCTAAGTAAAGGATTGCTATTATGAAACATTGCATCATTATAGTAAACTGCATATTTAATGTATTGTGCTGCAGTTCCAACCATTTCATTTTTGAGGCAAACTTCTGCTATCCATAGGGGTGGAAAATATTTTTTTATCGTGTTATATTTCAGGGAGAATTTACAAAATGCTTGTTTTTCAACGCCATTCAATATTCATATTTCCCAGTATGTTAAGAAGACGGTCCTCAAAAAAGGCCATCTGTTTTATAAAGGTCACAAAATTGTGTGAAAAGAGATATAAAACAATATTTTTAAACAGGCACAAGTGTTGTGGAGCAGATTTAAGAAACTGAAAAAGGGAAATTAAAATTGGTACATCTAGTTAGACCTTTGTGCCCAAACTTAACAGAGTAAATTGATTTTGGTAGTAGATGAATACTGATGATATTTAAACAACTCCTGTTGTCCACTGGTGAAGTTCTTGCTTGAATTAAGGTTGTGAAATCACTCAAAACTAATTTGCTCTTTGCTTTCTTTCCCGCTGAAATAGGAATCAGGGGTGCCTCAAAATGCACATTTGAGCTAGTGCTCTCTATGAGAGCTAGTAGGACAACATTTCAATATATTTCTCTACTTTCATTTTGTGTCACAGTTTCTGTTTCGGTTAAGCGAAAGGAATAGAAATTCTTAATCCAAAACTTAATCCTAAAAAAAAAAAAAAAGAAATCCATGCATTTCTCCCAGGAAACACACAGCGCATATACTATATTAAAAATTATGCTGGTCTACGACTGTAATAACAAAGTGCTTTGATTTATATTAAAAAGCTGAGTCCTGAGAAGGTTTGTGCTCTGATTCTTTTTTCTTTCGAGGTTTCATGGCTTAGCATAGATGGCTATTTCCCAGAGTCATGGTCTGTGGGCCACACGAAGCCTTCAAGGATGTTGCTGATCTATCATCTCCAGCAACTGACTGACCTGTGTGATAGACAGTAAAACCTGCACTCTTGCAAGCCACAGTTTCCACTTCCCTAGCTGGTGGAAGGGGTAAGGGGAGAGATTGATAGTTTGTGATCTCTCCGAGTCCAGTTTTAGAAGTCTCGTACAGTTTTAGAGTTTCCTTTAAAATGGTGGCACATGACAAACAATTCACGTAAACCTCTGAAAAAGAAGGGTAGTGTTCACTCTCAAAACAACTGTAGCTGAAGCCATATTTTTCTTGCTTCATTTCTTAGTTGCCATAATTACGGGGGAGGGAGGAGACTTATGGAATGTAGAATGTTTTCCTCCAATGTGCCAGACATAACTACGATAAGGCTCCTGAGAACCAAGGCCAGATTAACATCAGAGGCGGTATTCAGCAGGTTCTGACCAGTTCTGGAGAACCTGTCGTGGAAATTTTGAGTAGTTCAGAAAACTGGTAGTGGAAATTTTGAGTAGTTCAAACAACCAGTAGTGGAAATTTTGAGTAGTTTGGAGAACCGGTAAATACCACCTCTGACTGGCCCCGCCCCCATCTATTCTCTGCC
>JANHFT010010260.1:475311-500265 GCA_032467955.1 Pseudoxenodon macrops | reverse complement strand
GCTTTTGCATTGTGTGTGAGTCAGTACAGCTGCTTTTGCATGGTGTCTGAGTCAGTTGTGTTGTTTTGTGTTGTGTTCTGTGTAAAGTGTAAAAGCTCACCCACCCAGTCACCTGACCTCCAAGCCACGCTCACAAAATAAGCCACACCCACAGAACCGGTAGGGAATATTTTTAGATTTCACCCCTGCATTCTTCTACTGAGATTGTGAGAAACTAAGAGTATGAGGCTGCACTGTAGGGTTTAATACCGTATTAACAACCAGAAAACAAAGATGCTAACAAATAATATGAAATTATAAGATTAAATAGAACTAATGTATATACCGCAAGTGTTTTTAAGATTGAGAAAAAGTATTATGACAAATATTAACTCTATGTTATTTCAAAATAATTATGTAAAGACAGATATGTTAAGATGCGAGAAATTAAAAGAGACAATGTTGGGGAGAATTTCTGTGATAAAAATGATTGTTTTGCCAATAATGTTTTTCTAGGCAATACCTGTTTTGACAACCAATGATACCATTTAAATAATGGCAGAAACATATATCCAAATTTATATGGCGAAGGAAAAAAAAAACCACAAATTAAATGTAAACCGTTAAAGATGCAAAGGAAAGAGAATTTTACCAAATTTGAAATTGTATTTTGTTATTCATTCTGTCTGGATGGATGTTGCTAAGAAACAAGAGACCTTTAGAATTAAAAGGTCATGACTGAGGTTTGATAGCATGGGTATTTATGGTATGATAATGTTAAATTTAACGTGGATTTCAAAAATCATTTTATTAGACATTCCATATTGAGAATATGGAGTAGATATAAACCCAGGCTGTGCCTGAAAACACCTTTATGGATGATGGTTCAAGAAGTGCATCATAGAAGAGAAACAGCAGGCAAAGATAAATGGTTGATGTACTGGGAACTATTGGAAAACCATCAAGAGAAATTTAAAATTAAATCAACAGCATGAAGGTGCAGTCATGGTAGACTTTTGAACAATTGTTGGACAGACTGAAATGCCTTTGAAAACATCCCTTTGTTCTACATCTGATTCAGTAAAACACTTAAAGGAACAACCCAGAATAGCTTGGATTGTACAAGCACCAAGCGATAAACCATGAGCACAGAATGATTGCAGTTACATAAGCGAAGTTGCTGTATTATAACTTGGCAAAATGTCATCTTTCTTTGCTTCATCTTAGAACCGCAACTAATCTGTTTTGTGATCTATGATCAAGGGATTGTAATCTCTGTGAGATAGATATGAAAGCTTTGTGATCATGATGTTTAAAAGGTTTCAGTAACACCATGGGTGCTTAAATTCATTTCATGGTACATGTTCGTGAAGACATCGAATAAAGACTATTTATGTGTATTATCGTGCATTCTCAAAATGTATCATAGCTGTATCAATGTTTTATTCCTGTATGAAAAATGCAGAAAGTAGAAGAAAATATCCCAATTCTGTAGCTAGCTTATGTTGCATGTACACAGAGCTATATTTTGGGCAACATATAGTTGTTAGAAATTTTGATTTATTGGTATTAATGTGAATATCATTTTTGAGCGAAAATGTAATATTTAACAACAAGTGTAAAAGCATAAGGAAGCAAAACTTTATTCTAACTACATTTTTTCTTATCTTTCCCCCCTCCCCCTCTAGAATGCAATTCTCAAGTCCAGGATGAATGAATGCCACTATGATAAACGCATGGACTTCTTTTATAATAGGAGTAATTCTGATACCGCAGACGAGTGGTCAGGGACGACTCTTGTAATTGTTTTATGCTTTGGCACCTTTTTTTGTTTCTTTATTTTCCTTTCAAACTCATTGGTCATAGCCGCTGTAGTAAAAAACAAGAAGTTCCACTACCCCTTTTATTATTTGCTAGCCAACCTCGCTGCTGCAGATTTTTTTGCAGGCATCGCTTATGTATTTTTGATGTTCAATACTGGCCCAGTGTCAAGAACATTAAGTGTAAATAGATGGTTTTTGCGCCAGGGACTTTTGGACACAAGTTTGACAGCATCTCTGGCGAATTTACTGGTAATTGCTGTTGAGCGGCACATATCTATTGTGAAGATGAGGGTTCACAGCAATCTCACCAAGAAGAGGGTCACATTTTTTATTTTGTTGATCTGGGCCATAGCGATTTTCATGGGTGCGGTGCCCACATTGGGCTGGAACTGCCTGTGCGACATATCTACCTGCTCTTCTCTAGCTCCTATTTATAGCAGGAGTTATTTGATATTTTGGACAGTCTCCAATCTGGGAGTTTTCTTCATCATGGTTGTTGTATACATAAGGATCTACATGTATGTCCAGAGAAAAACAAATGTTTTGTCTCCGCATACTAGCGGATCCATCAGCCGCAGGAAAACTCCGATGAAACTTATGAAGACCGTCATGGCAGTGTTAGGTAAGATACGGTGAGCTGTGCTACTATTATTATCTAGTTTAAAAAAAATGTTTTCTCTGCACCTGGATCTATATATAGTTCTATTTGTTGTTCCATCCTCCAAGTAATTAGGGCTCAGCCTGGATTCTTCTGATGTATTACACAATCTCAGTCCCATTTTTCAGAAAAATATACTCAGCTTATTTACATATGGTTGTTGTGTAATGGGGGGGGGCACTATGCAGCTGCTGACTCAATACTAAGGCTTGAATTCCTCCTCTATAGAGTTTTAATGCATGGATAGTTTTATTAGTGAAAAACATTCCAATTGCAGATAAAAAACTGATTCACTTCAGTCACCTAAATTCCCAGGTTGGTGTTTTAGCGCAGAAAGATAAGTCTCCCCTCAAATGACTAATTTAGATGACAGTTTCAGCATTCACTCTGTGTGAGGTTCTTGATAGTTATGATAATAGCTTAATTTGGTCCAGTTCCTATCCATGTGACGGATACTGGGGAACTTGATTAAGGATCAGCAATAATCATGCAATTCACTTGGCATGTGGGAATTGCAACAAAACAAGTAAAGTACTGTACATAGGATATCTTGCTAAGATGCTGTATCGCAGTGATGGCGAACCTATGGCACATATGCCACAGGTGGCACGGGGAGCCATTTCTGAGGGCATGCAAAGCACTGTGTTGTCCGCTCCAGCGCACGCAGGAACGCTGGCCAGCTGATTACCAGCCTTGATTTTTGGCCGTTTTTCACCTCCTGAGGCTTCAGGATGCTTCCCTAAAGCCTCCGGAGGGTAAAAAAATGGCCCAATGGGCAAATCAGAAGTCACTTCCAATTTGCCTGTTGGCCCGTTTTTTACCCTCCGTAGGCTTCAGGATGCTTCCCTGAAGGCTTCGGAGGCTTCAGGGCGCTTCCCAAACTTCCAGTTTGCCCTTAGGGCTTTTTTTCGCCTTCCGGAGGCTTCCCTGTAGCCTCTGGAGTGTGAAAAACAGCTCAACAGGCAAAACAGAAGTCCTGTTGGGCTGTTTTTCACTCTCTGGAGGCTTCAGGGAAGCCACCTGAACCCTCTGGAGGGTGAAAAACGGCCCAATGGGGGGCATGCACAGTGCAGTGTGCGTGGGGAGGTTGTGTGCTTGTATGCATGCCCGCACTAACGCACGCGTGCTACCCTTTTTGGCACGCAAGAAGAAAAAGGTTAGCCATCACTGCTGTATCGGAATTATTTGGTTAAAAGATAGAATCCATCAAAGGACAAGAAGTATCAAAAGGCAACAAATGAGTCTGTTAATAAGTAATAGGAGCACTGAAGTGAGAAATGGGAGAAGTTTGGTTTGAATTTGATAGTTATCACATAGTTTATCACATGTGCTCAGGTACAGTACCTGTCTAATTTAGAGGAGAATTGGTATATTCTGTACTTCAGGCATAAATAAGTCATCTTTAATTATTTCATTTAATTAATTAGTTAACAAAACTTTTAGAACATCTTTGTTAGTTGCTTGAATGTCTAGTATGGATTCTTAAAAATTGGCGTAGCTTGGTGTTCTACAAAATATTCTAGTTCAGATACTGGCATGATCTGAGAGCAAAAATTATAGAGGATTTAGGGAATTTGTCCCCTTTAAAAGCACTTATCTTCTGAGATATTTATTTTTCTTTTTTTTTGACAATCTGGATTCCATTTCTCATCATCCCCAATTTTGACTGCTGGCTGCAATTTAGCATATGGAAGGATGTCAGATTAGGAAAGGCTAATAAAAAGTGTTATTTTCCTTAGCTTGTGTCATATTTCCTAACTGTTAGCAACTTAATTAGGATTCCTTTCTTATGTAGCATACTTTCACAAAGATAATCTCTTTCCCCAAATTCAATGTCACCTGATAGGAAAGTTGTAATGTTACAAAGAAGCATTTTATACTCAAGCTGTTGAGCAGGTGTTCAGAAAAGGAAGATGAAGTGGCCTTGAGAAGCTTGGGGGTGGATGCTTGCACACTTTTCTACTTTTGGTCATAAGCTGAATACCTTCTTTCATAATTATGAATATGCCACTTTAATCTTCTTAGAGTTGCCTTCTTAACAGAAGATAACAAAAGAAAGCACTGTGAGATAGCCATAACATGCAAAAGGCAAATTTAACATTCTTATCTGAACTAGACTCAAGGACATAGTCTGGTAAGTGAATTCAGTCTGGCAGATGGTTTGCTTTTCTTCTAATTAGAATATAGAGGGATGGGGGGAGGACATAACCTAAATAAAAAGCGGTATACTTAATAGGTATACTTAATAATAAATAGCAATAATAGTCCAATTCAAGATAAAGAGTTCTGCACTTAGAGTGCAGTCTTCTATTGTTAAAACAAAAGTAACTGTTTTTACTTACACCAACCTTTTTGCACTTCTGTTTGATTTTATTTAGCAGATAGAAAACTATAGCCCATTTCTGAAATTAGAATGTATAATTTGGCAGGGGGCTTGAAATCAGTGCTAAGTTAGGTAAATCAATGTTATCACTGTTGTACAGATGTTTTGTACGTTTATAAATTGTTGGGTGTTAATGTAATATCTTACCCTAAGCACTACATTATGCTTAATTATAGTTGTAATGCTCTGTGATGTGAAACTACTAGACATTTTCTTTCTTCTTTAGGTGGTTATACATTTCTTCTTATTTTCATTTCCTATCAGGGCATCTGAGAGAGATGTTATTGAATGACACAACCAAGACAGTCTCTCTAAAATTAGTGCTAGATCAAACATAAAGCTTTCATAGCGAAGATTAAATTAAACCATAGTTCACAAAAGCTTGCAGAATTTCCCAGTAGTAGTTGATTGAAACCCAAAATATCAGCATTACATTTCCTTTACTATATGTAAAGCCAAAACAAATACCCATATTGCTGTATTTATAAAAGGAAAGCTATTAAATAATTTGGTGCTCTCCAGAAATTTCACTTCAAATCTTTTCTCACTCAGTTGGTAGATTATGGCTTCTGAACACAGTTTTTCAGCACTGGTGACATTTACTTGCACGTTTAATTTATTCCTGTTTAATACAGCTTTTTGCTGAAATGGATACTCCCAACATTTTAAAAAGGGAACTTGGGCAAACATTTAAAACATAACGTCAATTAACAATAATATTTAAAAGCATGGCTTAGGAGATACGTCTTTACAGATTTTTGAGATATCAAGAGTGGTTTGTGTGTGTGTCATGTGCAGTTCTCCATGAATTCATTCCATAGTTTGGGAGCCATGCAAGAAAATGCTAACTTCTGTGTGGTAGATAAACAAACCTCTGACAGTGAGAGTATCTTTAAAAGGGCCTCTTCTGTAGATAACACCAGGACAAGTTTCTAACAACAGAGGTGGTCCTCCTAGAGTCATGAAGCCATTAAGGGCTTAAATGTTACGTTTTGTTTGCTAAGCAACTGAATCCAGATCAGATCTTTCAGTACAAGCATAGCATGATTCCTATACATTGCAGCAATTAATAGATTTGGGTTTATCACTAATTGTAACTTCCAGAAGCTTTTCAAAAGAAATCTTGTATAGAATGCATTGCATTACAATAATCAAGTCAGGGTGTACCCATTGCAAAGTTGCAACCACATTTTAGATAGAGAGGACCTTTGGTTTGAAAAAGGAGTAAAATAATCCATCTGGGTTAAAATTGAACACCCTTTCTTCAACAGAGGGGGAGGAATAAGGAACCATGTTTACAAGACAGTCTTTGCAGCTGCTCCAAGAAGATTCCACAACCAATTGTGCCCTGATTCAGGTGACCCTAAGGGCACAGATAAACCCCCAAGTGGCCTCAACAGCTCTTAGAGAGTGCTAGCAACCACATAACTGCAAAAAAACAAGCAAACCAATTATTCCATATCCCACCATCACTTTATCAGAACCTATCCTTCCATCCCCTACCATTCAGTCTCAACTGTCAGTACTTATCCTTCCATCCCCCACACCATCAGAACTGGTTCTGATGCAGGTTCTTGGATGATAAATGAAATGTTTTCATCCTCAAGGGTGGGGAAAAAAACCCAGCCCAGTTGCTTTTTGTAAAAAAACACACACAAAAACATATTTGAGACAACCGTTGCATAGATTATAGTGCGTGTACTTCATTATGCCCATATGTTCCATGAGCTACACTAGCTCCCAATTTGTTTTCACAGCAATTTAAGGTACTTTACAGCCCTTCCTGGCCTGGGGTGGGGGGTGAGGGTATGTATTTGAGGAATTAATTGGCTTCTATTGTTTCTCTCTGACCCATTTGTTGTGGCGCATGTTGTGCATCCAGTTAATCTGATGGAACCCAGGAAATGTGCCTTTTCCATAGCTGCTGTGTCTGCTCTCTGAAGCACCATGCTGCTGGAAGTGGGGATGGCTCTGATCCTATTTATCTTTTGGGAAGGCTTGAGGATCTGGCTGCTTCCCTGAGCATGGGGGTCAGGAAAGTAATCTAGTCCACATTGTTGGTATATGTCTGCAGAGATTCTCAATCATCCAGGCCGTGGTTGTCCTAAGGTTGCTTTTCAAAAGGCAACTGGCCTTTCTTGGTTTTTTTCTTGAAAATATTTTACTTCTGATCCAAGAAGCTTCAAAACTGCAGAAACTTCTTGGATGAGAAGTGAAACGATTACAAGAGAAAAAAACTAAGAAAGGCCAGTTGCCTTTTGAAAAGCAGCTTTGGGATTGTTGAATATGTTTTTTTTCCAGCAGCCACTATGGTTTTTTTTTAGTTTGTCATGATATGTATTTTTATATTGTGGTTCTAACCTGTATTAGCCGCCCGAAAGTCATATTAGTGAGATAGGAACCCAATAATTAAACATTGTTAACTTGCTAAATCTAAGCAACTCAGAAAGAATCTCAGCTGCTTAGTAGCTATCTTTATGCAGCGCACTCACTGCAATTGGTACTACTTTCAAATCCAGTGATTTAAAACCAGGGAGTCTACTTTCACTCCCAGAGAGTGGACATATGATTTCATGGGAAGAACAAACCTATACATATAAGACTGAATCTCTGCCCCAAGTCCAGATCCTTATTTATTAGCAGAACCTTATTGAGACTTATTCTCCCTAATCCAACACAGTATTAAACTTAACCAGTGTCCAAGGGTACCAATTATTTTATTTGAAGTTGAATGCTAAGGAGCAATAAATCTTGATATAATCTGCATATTCCAAAACTTTAGATGTTCGCCCCAGTAGTTTCATGTGGCATTGCATGTGGATTTATACTTCTCTTTTCCGTGTGCAAGTGAAATTAAAATCTTGACAGCTAGATTTGAATAGAAGAAGTGGTTCTATCACTTTGTTTATGGGCAAAGTTGTATTTTTTGGAAGGACTCTTGACACACATTTTTGAATTTTACCTACCGGTAAATGCAAAATCTAAATCTGGATCTAGATCCATGTAAACCTGGCAGATGCAAATGTTTTGTTGTTTTCCTCTATAGGGGAATGCTGTCAATCCATTTTACAGAAGACAACAAAGGAATATATTTGGTGGACATCATTTTGGTGTCAAGACTCAATTTGCCATTAATTACTTCAACATTTATAGTTCTGATCAGCCTTTACGGTGATAGATAACATCCTAAGGCCTTTTTCTTCAGGAATTCACCTCTAGGGCAGGTCTTAAGATTGTAGATTGATTTCCAAAGCATAGTAGATATTTAGCAGCCTAAAAGATTAAAAATGTTCAAGCAGGGAGGTCTTGAAATCTGAATAGGATTTACACCCTGTCTCTTGGTCAGATCTTTTTTATTCTGAAAAGCTGTGTGTCAGCAGAAATTCAGCAGACAACTTTTTTTTTCTGTCAGGAGATATTCATTCAGAAGCTCAGTTGATGAGTCTCTGAAGTCATTAGATTGAAGGAACATTTCAAGGAAAAGATTTACAACCCTAGTTAGGATTTATAACACTAATCCTGAAATTTTGATTTCAAATAAGATCAGTTGACATTCATGATCCAGCTTTTAACATACATGGCCAGCATTACAAATGGAATGAGCATCTGACACACAACTCTTGCTCTAATAAGTACAGCTAACAAGAATTAAAGCTACCTCAATGTTTGCAATGTTTCAAGTATATTTCATTTCACCTTTCGGTGGGGAAAAAGGGGGATTTCTAGTATGAACTGCTTGTAAAAGAAAGCATCTAGCCAATTTAAAATGATGGAAACATTTTCAGAAATCAGATAAAGGCTCTGTTTGCAGTAAGTTATAACTGACTAATTTGCTCAGGAGAACAGAAGTATTTTCTTTTAAGATTGCACGTCATCGCAATTGCTTTTCAGAAGTTTCTAATTCTTTTTTCCTATTATGTTTAGAGATAACAATCTACCTAAATTTTAAAATGACTGTTTCCACTCCCTGTATCTGCGTATTTTAGTGGTTGAAAAATTATGCTGCTTTCATTTATCCGAAGTTGTCTTTATTTAAAAAAAAATTTTTTTCCATACAATTAATTTCACATTCCATCTTTACATATAAATTTTACATATCATAATCCCAAATTGTCTAATGTCTTATTTTTATTCCCCAAAACTGGTTTTCTATTTCTTAGATATTAATTCGTGGCAATGAGCCAATGGGGAAATGTCTCTATGGCTAATGCTAGCTGAATTTGAACTCTTTGCTAAAGCCTGACAGTGTTAGGGAGCCTCTATTGAAAATTATTTTGCTATCAGAGTCTTTGGACAACTTTTTAAGAAAGTGGGTAGAGGATTGAATAGCCACTATATCAATCTAGCTAACATGACTGCCATCATCACTGGAAACACAAGGCATTGATTCTTTAGAATAAAAGATCTTGTAGACTAACAGGATTGTATGCTGACTGTTAAGATTCAGTTTGCTTTAAACTAGTGTTTGAAGTAACAATAGTCTCTGAGGGTTTATATTTCTGCACCTGTTCTCCAAGCTCTTGATGCTTAAAACTGTTTTCCTTATTTTTGATCCATTGCAATTAATTCTCACTTCATCTTACATGCCTGATCCATTTGACCTTCACATTCACAGACTAAAAGCTGTTATCTGCAGCTAGGCAGGGAAACCTGTAAAAAATGTATTCCCTGTTTCTATTTAAGTTTTTTTTAAGAAGACAAAGAGTTTTGATTTTGTCCAGTTTATTCATTTCTTCATATTCCTTTGAACTAGAAGACTAGAAACCAGAAGTGTATATGTTTGTCATCCAAATGTATGCACTCAATTGTTGTTTAGTGACTGCATCAGATACTGTAGTTCATTTAATATTCTCTGCTTTCCTCTGAAATGAAGCTTTAAGTAGTTAACCATAATTAGAAAAAAAAGTGATTAAAAGAATGACTAAGCAGTCTGTACAAAAACATTAGAATTACAGTCAAAATATGTACAAATTATATATGTACTATGTATTGTATGATATGTACCAAGATATAGATAAAAAATAAAGTCAGTCATTACTGTCCTGAATTCATGAGGTATCAAGCTATAAATGTACAAACATTTGAATGATACTATATAAAGTTCTGTTCAATATTATGCTTTTTCATGTCTCAGATCAGACAATTTCAAATACCTTCAGTCATTCTGCTTATGGGGGATGATGGGATTGCAGTTTAAAGTATATAGAAGCTGCTGGGTTGGAGAGATTGTTCTAAAAGCTTCTCAGTTTGCAGATTACTTTTACAAAAGCATCTTGGCTAAAAATTTAAAACAACTTTTTGAAAAGAAAGAATATGGCATTCCAGACAAGCCAGCACAAGACTGTTGGTTTGCTAATTTGAAGTGTGCTTAGCCCTTGTTGTGACATGCCTATATTTGAGAAGAAACACTATTATTTCTCCTAAGTCTTTCCTCATATAAACATATATTGCTTACATTGACAGTATACAAATGTTTTGAGTGGTTGTTTAAAAATGTTCTTTCCAGAAGGTGGAATGAAGGAAGTAATAATTGGAGCTAGAGGATTTATCAATGCAGTTTTAAGGAAAGACTTTAAGAGAAAATAAATTTAGGTTGTAAACTCTTTCAAAAGACTGGAGTTAATATTGAAGCAATGTTACAGAATATCTTCTAAATCTCAAAATCAAACAAAAATTTATTCTGATTTGAAGAAAATAAGACTTGAAAATAAAAATGCAAACATACTTGCATTTTTAGTATCATATATGAAAGAAATGGGTACCACTTAGAGTAATCTTATATCCCTTGATGGGTTACAAATTTATGAAAGTTTGGTGTAGTGATTTAAGGTGCTGGTTCAGAAACAGAAGATTCTGAGTTCTAGTCCCCTCTTAGGCATGATTGCCCGCTGGGTGACTTTGGATTGGTCACTCTCTCTCTCTCTCCTCAGCCCAATCCACCTCATAGCGTTATTGTTATGGGTAAAATGGAAGGAGGAAAGAGTATTATATATGTTCATTACCTTGAGTTACTTAGGTAACTAATAGAGGCTGGATTTTTAAAACATCATAAAAAAGCTTCATTACACTTTATTTACTTATCCTGTTCAATGTTGTTCCAAATATACTAATATTTATATATTTGCAAAACATAAAAAGACTAGCCATCTGCATGCCAGTACTAGCAATAGCAATTAGATTTATGTATATACTACTTCACAGTGCTTTTACAGCCCTCTCTAAGTGGTTTACAGAGTCAGTATATTGTCCCCAACAATCTGGCTCCTCATTTTACTGAACTTGGAAGGATGGAAGGCTGAGTCAACCTTAGAGCCTGGTACTGCCAAATTGCAGGCAGAAGTAGTAGTCAGAAGTAGTAGTATTGCACTCTAACCACTGCGCCATCGTGGCTCAATTTAAGAAAAAAGCTGCAATTTCAGGGGGGGGAAAACAACGGATGTGATTATGTTTAAAAATTGAAATTTCCCCAACTTGGTATTGTCTAGATATGGTAGGATTACAATTCCTATGATGGTTACATCAATAGGAATTTTGTAAATTATAGTCCAATACATTGGACAGCAGTAGATTGGGGAATGTTGCTTATGATCATCTATCCTGAGAATACTTTCTGTAATTATTACTTATTTTATTTATTTATTTATTTTGTCAAGTGTGTATATAATTACAGAAAAAGAATAAACATGATTGTGAATATATAAGATGTACAAGCATGGTTATGAGTACATGGTATTTTACGAATACATGGGGACATTACTTATAAGAACTTTTTTCAACAACCGAAAATGTTCCAAATTAAAACCTCTGTGTTGAATGTGCTTTGAATGTTAAATTATTAGGTGCTGTAAATTAGATTAGGAAGTTGAAAAACATTCTGTAAGAAAAAATGCCAAACCATTTTCTACTGTTCCTAAAAAAATGCAAGAACATAATTGTGGAGTCACCAGGAATCAAGTTTGATTTAGAGGCTGCAGCATTCTTTTAGGTACGATTCATGCTCATGTGGTGCAGAATGGAAGCATGTAAAATTCACATGCAATCTTGATTCTATACTCTTTATTCACACTTTGCAATTTAGAAAAGTGAAGGGCTTCCTTAACGTTGCACAGCAAGTAGGGCACAAATGTAGGAACTGAACTCAGCTCCCTTCCCTATGTCCTAAGAGTTACTGAACTGGATATTAGTTGGATGGTGCACTGGTAAGTTGAACTCTAGGCACGTAGTTGAATCATTTGTTTCCATATCTGCCTGGTCAAAAGATATCCAGACCATTTGAAGAATACTTCCTTGTTTCCACAAGAACACTTTACAAAAATATTTGTAAACTATAGAAAAGAGGGGGAAGACTACTTGAAATATAAACTGTGACTTAAAAAAAAGAAAGCAAGCAGATTTTCCTCTGTATGATTTCTATGGCCAGCCTTTTGTGCAGAGCTGTAATTTTTCTATTTTTATAAGCTGGGCTGCAATTGTGGCTTCAGCTAAGCACACACTTGGTTTATGCGCAGCTGTTTTCTCTCTTTCTCTCTCTTGTTTGCACTGAAATCCTAGAGTACAAACTTGCAGTGTTGGCACTAGATATGAAGACACAATACATCTGAACTGCCTTATAATTATTTAATGTATCAGAAGGATTTTTAAATATTGTAGTTTTAATTTTTAATTTAATAGACTTTCTGCTAACTGGGGATTTAATAATGGGATGTAAATAAAATAAAATGCTGTACTGCGTAGGCTTTTCTAACTTGCTCATCTACGCCTTAGTAATCATTCTGTTGTGAAGCCCCTTCAACCTATCTTTTAATGGGTGGTGCAATTATTACAGGTAAATAAGATTTGTTGCATTTATTTTTACCTTCTTGCCCTATTTATTTTCTTTACTGTTATAAGACAGTAGTGAGAATAGGGGAGTCAATGGAAGCTACTTCGTCTATTTTTAGTTTTGACAGTTAAAGAAGTGGCAGACCCCTAAAGGTCTAAGCAGGAAATAAGCCATTAACCATGGTTTTCAATGAGATACCATAAGAGATCTTGAAAGAAGTTGCCTGATTTAAACCAGCCAAACTCTTAATTACAGATTTGTGCTATATTACTTGAAAAAATTCAATGATGATTTTGTGTTGCCTAGAGCCTGGAAATTAAGCTTGATTCCTAGAGACTCCACAATTATGTTCTTGCATTTTTTTTGTATATGTTTTAAGCTGTTATTATTATTATTTTCTGTATTGTACCTTCTAAGCAATATGAAGTTTCAGGAATTCCAGCATTCATTCAGACTTAATATCTTTAGAAGGCGATAAAGACTGAACATAAGATGGGGACTTTTTTATACTCAGAAGCTAGACTAACTTACTCTCAAAGAGAAAGTGATGGAGTGGGAGTAGAGAGAAAGATGATTCATTTCCGTCCATTACTGCTGCTCCCTTACTCCCATTGTAATACACCACCAGAGTGTTACTAACCATCAACAGCCTTCCACCAATTCCTAAGGAGCATTGCCTCAAGGAAAAAGTACTGATGAATTTATACTCTCAAATTTTACTCCAGGATTGGATTAGAAAGGATCCTGTGGAATCATATGACCAACTCCTAATCCACCAGACCCCCTCTTTTTCATAATAGATGAAATGGGTAAAAACTGGATTTAAATAACTATTATGTAAATTGAGGAGGCATAATCCTTCTAGCTGTTGCCATCTCAAAATTCCTCTTCTATCCCAGCCTGGATTTAAAAAAAAGAAAGATGTTATAACAAAAAATTACAATACAGGGTATTACAGCAATAGGAGAAAGTTTAAGTCTTTGTAATTCATGTGGATGCTCTTACCCAGTGCTTTGTGAAACCAAGGTCAACCATTTGATTCATATCAATTCATAAAATATCTCTTGTAGCAATCTATGCTATCTTGAAATTTTAAAACAATATAGGCAATAATAACAGAGAATTTTGATGGAAGAGTAAGTTGAGCCTTCTGCAGATTATCTGATTTAAGGCTTCCAATGAGCATTGATGGGTATGGCATATTCCTTAGAAGCAGGTATTAAACTGCTTAAACACCTTTAAGGGTAAAATAATTTGCAGGAGGGTAAAATAATGGAATCTTGCCCATCACGATGTCAGTGAATTGTGTAAGTCTAGTACTGTTTTAGGATGAGTAGCATTTTTTTTATAAAATGTAAACTTGTTCTTGAATAATCCTTTTAAATCTTTCCTCTCTTCTCCCCTGTAGGTGCTTTTATTGTATGCTGGACTCCTGGACTTGTCGTACTACTCCTTGATGGTTTGAATTGCACTCATTGTGAGGTTCAGAATGTGAAAAGGTGGTTCCTTCTCCTAGCTCTGCTGAACTCTATCATGAATCCAATAATTTACTCTTACAAAGACGACGAGATGTCAAATACTATGAGGCGCATGATTTGTTGCTCATTTGAGGAGAGAAGCCAGGAGCGCCGGTCTTCGAGGATCCCCTCTGCGGTGCTCGGCAGGAGTATAGATTCCTCTAACCAGTACTTGGAAAATGGCATTAGTCAAGTGACTATAAGTTGCAAAGAAAATACATGAATTCTTCTCCTCATCCAAAAGGGGACTGCGGCGGGGGTAAGCCACAATCCAAATGATCTCTGAACCACCTGAGATCACTGAACCCTGAAACCACAGAAGAATATGTTCTCTGTACCAAAACCCAGATCCCAGGGTTACCTGACATCTTTGTAAATAATTACTGGATGGGAAAAAATGTACTTGAAGGGATGTGAAAGAATAGAAGGAGTGGTTTCAACTCTGCAGTGTTCCTTTTAAGTCTGGAAACAGTACAAGCAGCATTATGGAGTCTCCTTCCTCAGAGGTCTAGGCAGTGGTGAGATGTCACGGTGCCAGGGCTGCACCTTAACAGCCAATTGTGGCGAGGTGGCAGGGTCAGTTTCTCAGGAGATGGGAGGGGGGAGGTCCTCATACTGAAGTGAGGCTTTATTTTTTACATCTTTTGAGGACTGCTATCCCCAGTTATGTTTTTGGTGCCTGGCACAAAAGTACCTCAGTTGCCAAACATTGGACTCTCGCTCAGTGCTCAGTGCTTCCTTCTAACAAGAATTTGGCATTAAGTAAATACTTCAAAGCAATGAGTTCTTTTCTGCCACCACAACAAAGCAGCTGGTTAGTTCTATGGTGCCAAGTAAGGCATTTTAGAGGCCCAGCAAGTAGGAGAAAGACACTCTCCAGTGGCAAGATGGATTGCACTAACATTGCAAACTTGGGGTTATTCCCTTTTAATAAAAAGCCACACAGGTAACCAGGATATTAGGGAATAATGTAAACATGTTTATCCACAAGGTTCCAGTTCTTTGCATGAAGGGCTTTCTCTTTTGTGACTATCATTTCTGTAATAGAGAGTATTCAGTCAGTTTTGCTACCTTTCTTTTGTCTGAAGTGGCACAGCCCAGACACCGATTTCTTTCTTTGGGAAGGAGCTAGGCCAGAATTAGTTTGGTTATTCAGAGTGGCTTTTAAATTGTTTGCTTTAAGTAGCAGCCTATAGCTGTTCTGAACTCAGTGGGACTTGCTTCTGAGTAAATATACCGGTAGTTGGCTGTTTAGTTTTATAAGTGGAACATTGTACGTCTTCTGCTATTAAGCATTTTAATAAAGATTTTTCAGGCTGTAAATGTGAGCTGTAGAACCAACATTTGTCTTTTATCTGCTATTTAACTCCACCGCACACCCAATCTGTACAAAGTAGTAGTCTCTATGCATGGCATTTTCTGCTCCAGAGAATATTTAGTAGATTATTAAAAAAAATTAGACCATGATAAAGTCCTCCCAATAACAAGTTATTCCATGCACATGTAGCTCCCATGCCATGTTAAAAGGTTTAAAAATTATTAGCATCTGTTTTAATTGAAGGAGTGGACTTATTGTGGTATGTCATTAAAAATATAAACGATTTTGCCTCACAGTCATTTATGTACATACACCCCAGTGTATTGCTAACAGAAGAACATTAGACATTTTGTTAGTAAACTGAATTTCTTGAATGCATGTGAGTTATCAGTATAGTCAAGGTAGCATATTACCAGTATAACCAGAAGAAAAAGAGAAAGAGGTAACAATATTTATCAGCTGTATTTGATAGCAGTAATATTTTTAGGTTAGTATAATATCCTGGAAAGATTTCTGCAAAAGCATGAATTTGTATATACTTTTAGTACAATATTTTAATTTAAAAATTCTTAATATGTACAGATTGCTTTTCATATGTTACTTTTAAAATGGTTTAATGCCTGTGGAAAGTATGAAGAAAATAATTATGTAGTGTTTAAAATAAATGCTTTGTATTTGATTTTGAGCACCTCAAGTTACTGGGTTTTTTTTAAAAGAAGAAATATTAAAGGTCTAAACACATGATGTTAATCCCATTATTGCAATCATGTTTATTTAATCACATGTGATGAATGGGTAATGATGGATAGTTTCTATTGAGGCTTTTTTATGCTGCAATTATCTTTTAAAAATCCTGCCTGCAACTAACAAAAAACAATCACTATTATGTATGGATAAGTTCCAAAAAGTTGACCAAACTGTTCCCATAAAAAAGGACAAGGAATAGCTGCTTTCCAAGGTGAGGGGGAAATACTATTTGTTACCTATACAGTATGTACTCATTTATTCTGTAACATGAATATTTTGGCCTCAGTTTGGAAATAACTATGTATTGAAAGAAAGAGGTGCATTTTCTCTTCCTGTGTGTTCCTGGCATGAAAAGGAATCAAAGGAGCCCAGATTAATTTAACTTGATAGGCTAAGTCAGGTGTAAGCCTCATTCTTTTTTTTAAAGTATTTTTTTCTTCTAAAAGAATTTTATTATAAGAATGAAAGGAAACATTGTATTCTGGCTTTTTTGCTGTTGCAAACTGCAGAGGCATATGAGAAAATTTGTTGTTAGATCTCTTAGAAGGGCTAAGAATAGATAAAGATAAAACAACTTGCCTGCTATTGTTTGTTACAGCTACATATTTTTATGATTTTACATTTAAGACGGTTAAAAAATAACAGGCCACCTTAGAAACAAAAATATCCTGTTTATGATTCTTGGTAAAAGTAAAAGTTTCAGAATCTTATTTCAGCTTTCTTCACTTCTCAGTGGTATAATCATTCTCCAAACCTCATTTAATTCTTATACATAATTAATAGGCTCTCCCTGATACACAATTGGGATCAGCATTTTAGCCATTAAATGGAGTGGTCCCTAACTGAAACGGATTTTACATAAGAACTTACATCAACTTTCCGTTGCTTTACAGAGCTGCAGGGTCATAAATGTGGAAACTTGTTGCAAAGTTACTTTTTCATTAACATTGTAACTTCATTGAACAAGTCAGTTGCTAAATGAGGACTGCCTATTGTATCCTTCACTAGAAGCATTCCATGAGAACAAAACCTCATCCCTAACCCTAATACCATTATCTCTTTTCCAATGTAGCACACTCTTCCCCTACCCTTAAAAAAATAAGTTCAGTTCTCTATTTTTCTATTGTTTGCATCTGATCAAATTATTTATAGTCCCAGAGAAATAAAACACAAGTACAAAAGTACAAGTAAAATGCTTAAAATACAGAAAAGCAAATCTGAAAAAAATGAGAGGAGAATATCAACTGGCTTCTATAAGTCATAGTTATTGCTAAAAGCTTTTACTTTGACTATGCTAAAGTTATAGTACTGCACAGGCATTGCTGAATAAATATTTCCAGTCAATTAACATGACCATTGTTAGAGATGTTGGAACTAGTAACATCCAGAGGACCAAAGATTGCCTAGCCTTTCTCTACTTCAATTATTTAATTAATGCAAAATTGTGATGCAGAATGAAGCTATATTTCTAAAAAAAAATACTACTTCCACAGAAGAAGGGACCACCTCATCTTCTGATGTAGTCTTTTGCACAGTACTGCCCTCTGGAGAACATAACTTTCCTGATAGAGGAAAAAAAACTCTCCTCCTGATAGTTGAATACTTGAAATAGGAAGGCAAATGTGTGCTGGCTGATAAGAATCTGCAAGTAGTTCTGCTTCTCCTTGTGCAACCTTGAAAAGCCTGCTTCCTCTCCTCAGACTTAAAAATATGATTCAAATAGCTTATTGCTTTATCTATTTCTTTCATTTTCTCTGAAAACTACAGCTAAAGCTATTCACCTCTCCCATCATTCCAACCTTATGGCACTTGCTCTCAACCGTCTAAACGGCTTCCCATCTTATTTGAAACCCTTCAGCTACCCATACACACACCCAACCTTTCCCTATATCAATCTAACCACTCTATGCATCTGATGAAGTGAGCTTCGGCTTACCGAAGCGTATGTCTTTTAAGATATTAGTCAGAAAAGTGCTATAAGGCACCTTCTGAGACTAAGAGTATTTAGGGCTGCACTTGTGTACTGTAATGGTAATCTATTCACATTAATCAAAAAGCCAACCAACAAGAGAGAGTGAGTCCAAGCATGGTCATTCAGTTATGTTACATTCCTATGAATGAAAACCCATTAAAAACAGTGATTATGACAAATTCTGGTATTTTAAAAAAAATTATCCCATCTTTTTTAATGTGCTTTCCTCAACAGTTTCAACCAGGAATGCTGGCTGCTGCCTACAGCTTTTATGTAGGTGGAGTAACCAATTCATTATAGTCAGAGGCAAGGTAAGGCAAGATTTTGAGGACAACTGCCTATATAAATAGGGAATATAAAGTTAAGTGATATTGTAAGTCATCTATAGTCACCTCTTGATGAGATGAGTGGCATATAAGTTTGATAAATAAATCTGGATGAGTGTCAAGATGGCAGCCACAAATGCAGGAACAAAAGACCTTGCCCTTTTTCACATGCATCATATATGAAATGGATTAAAATAAATTAACCTATTGAGCTAATATTGTTGTCTAGAGAATATGAGAGGCAGTGATAAGGTACTCTATGAACTTAAGGCTGTGGCAAACCACAAAATGGAAGTCTGATCTGTCCTGAGCATGCCCAAAGTGGAGAAAAATGAACTCTGCTATCAAGAAGAGCACCACCTGGAAAGAGAACAGTGCTAGTGCCAAATTGGTGGAAAAGCCTGATGTGGAAAGTTCCCATTGCTCCTTCTTTAAGAGAAATGAGTATGTATTTTTAAGGAATGGCAACTAGTTTTAAGCAATATTTTAAAGGAGGCTTATGAAGAATTTAAAAATGTTTGATCAAGTGGTTAAGAACAAATCATGCTTTTCCTTTGAAACTATAAAGTGGAATGATTTATTCAGTAAAAATTATAATCATATATTTAGCTAGGTGAATATCTATATAATATTACATGTTCAGAGGATTGTAAATTGAAGAGTATACATGCTATACTGACCTCAGATCATAGATTCCTGGTTTCACTGAGTATTTCTACTCAGTATGCAAAGCTTGGGTTCCTTCTGTTTTACTGTTTCCATCATAAACTGCTGAATATTCTCAATCCTTTTGTCTTCTGTCTTAATCAGAACCTGCTCCTCCTGTTCTTAAATCTCATAAAGGTTTGTTTTGTTCACTGCAGCTCTGCTAATCTTTAAAAGTCCTATTAAGAGTCTTTAGTTTTTAATATATAACACTGGTCAATTTAGCACTAAGAAATATGGTTTTCTGGGAAAGAAAAGAAAAAGCTTTTCTAAAAGAAAAGCTACTATTTTTCCTGAATCATTCATTTCTTATAGTTATGCCACATGCTTTCATTGCATTATCTCATTTCACTGTGCAAGGAGACTGGGAGCAAGAAATTAACATCTTGTCTGATTTTGTACAATTGTCTTTATGAAATAGATCATATTTATCAGATTTGTATGACCACCCATTAGAGAATTCTGACCAGTTCACAACAATAAAACCAAGAAAGCATAAAAACAAAACGCTAGCACCTTAGTTATCCTTGGATGCCTCCAACAAAACTATCCATAGGCTCCAATCTCATCACTTGCCCTATCTGGGAGAAGAGTCAGCATTTTATGGCCTGCTAGGAAGGATAAAAGAGTAGGGGGCTGCAGAATCCAGAGTAGGGTGGATGTTCCACAGGTTATGGATGACTATGGAAAAGTCACATTTTCGGGGTACCAATAGATTGCAACATTTCAGGGAAGGAGCCCACTCTTTCTGACCTGGTGGGATAGGCATTTGTCCTCAGGACCAGATGATCCTGCATATAACCTAGCCCATGCCCTGTGGAACATCCCTCCCCCTTCAAAGCTTGAAATCCACACAACTTAAAGTTACCAAGGATGAGAAACACTGACCTAGCCCTAGGCTACATAGGGGTTTAAAGTTGATGGCCAGCACCTTGAATTGCATTCAGTAAGAAACTGGAATCTACTGCAGGTCGCAAAACAGCAGTGTAACAAGGACAAACTAAGAGACATTACACAGTGCGCATCCTGCTGCATTTTCTACTTGCAGTTGTAAGTTCCAGGTGTTTGGTTTTTTTTTACAGTTGTTTTATTCCCACCTTTAGTATTTGTATAAGTATCTCAAGGCAACAATGTAATACTTCTTCCTCTTCCTCCTATTTTGTGCACAATGACAACCCTGTGAGGTGAGTTTGGCTGAGAAAGAGTGACTAACCCAAGGACACTCAGCTGGCTTTCATGCCTAAGGAAGGACAAGAATTCATGGTCTCCTGCTTTCTAACCTGATGCCTTAACCACTAGATCAAACTGGCTTTCCATGTAGAGCACATTACAATAGTCCAACTTGGAACTGAAACCCAAGTCTTTTCCAAACTACCGTGCAGACAATGTAATATTTGAAATGGATTCCATAACCCAGTAGTACCACACATACTCCTTGAATGCATAACATCACTGATTGAGATATTTAGTAAATCCAGCTCAAGGGTTTATTCAGAAGACCAGTCTATTCTGTATTTTTAAATAGGATTCATACTTATATTGTCATTTATATAAAAAATTACAGGTCTTCACAAAATGGAAGTATTATCTGTCCTGAGCACACCCAAACCCTAACCTGGGCTCAGTACATTAAAAATTCAAAAAATGCTGCAGAAATTGATGGAGTTGGCTGAAATGGCAAAACTGACTACTCAGATAAAAAAAAACATAAGTATTTTTGTTTCCACATGGAAACCACTTCTGAATTTCATGCTTGACGTGGAAAAGAATGTAACTTTGACTTTGGGTTTTATAAATTAGATTGATAGATCTTTATAGAAATGACTTGTTCATATTATTATGGAAAAACAAAAAACTGTGATTTGATGCTAATGTCTTATTTTACTGCAACAGAGAGAGTCAGTAGTCAATGCTTCTTTTTTTCTTTTCCCTACCTTTCCTCACTTTTCTTCCCCTTTTCCTTCCCTCCTTATTATTTTTACTATTATATTTTATAATATTTAATAACTTAATAAAAATGTTTGAATTTTTAAAAAAAGCAAAAAAAGCAAAAAATGCCTGAGACTATTGGCAGAAACACACACGCGCACACACACCCTAAACAAGAGAAACAAGTATCTCCCCCACCCCCCTCTAAAACAAGGTACAACAACAGTACAACAACAGTACTAAGTGGCAGAACTGAGACTGGGCCTGAAGTGGAGGCCTTGGCCTGGATTTCAGCTTGAGAGCCACCACTACCATTCAAAATGGCTGCCATTCCTCAGCCTGAATTTTAGCTTGAGTGCCACTGCTACCACTCAAAATGGTTCCTGACAATTACAGCATGAAAAAGCCTCAATAGAAACAATCCATCATTACCCATTCATCACATCACATCACCACTCAAGGTGCCTGAGCCCTGGGGGAACAGCAAAATTGCCTCTGAAACCAAGTACTTCCTAGGATTTACCGTGCTTTGCTTATCTTCAGGCGGTGTTTTCTTTCTGTTGACAGGCCCTTGTGGCCTACCCGAGGCTGCTCAGGGTCACATGAGGCCTCTGCTCTTGAAGCAGCTTTGGAGAATGCTCTTCCACAGCCTCTGCAGTGCTGAAAACTGTGCAAAGCGTGCCCTGTTTTTGTATGATTTTTGGAGGCTCTGTTGTCTGAGGAAGAGCCTGGCCCTTTTGCACAGCCTCCGCAGCCTCTGAAAATCACACGTGAATGACGCATGCTTTCGAGAATACTTCTTGAGAGTTGGTGGACACTGCCATGTCACCCAAAATGTGGTGTGTCACTTTTTGATATGTGTGTCATATGCTTGTCATCGCTGCTCTATGATTAGATAGTTTAGTAGTTTCTCTGAATCTCCTTTTGCAGCATTATAGTTAATGATTCTTAACTGTTTGGCACAAGAGGAATGTTGGAATATTTGAGACAGATCAAAGGACTCATATTTTCACACAAAACAAAACTCAGCTGTAGACTTCAGTGCTGTCATCAGGGTGATACTGTCAGGAAGGATTTCAGGGCAGAACTCCAGGTTTCTGTAGAACAGAATGAATAGGATGGATCCTCCAAAAGCAACAAAACCGACTAACCACATTTTAAGTGATACATAAAAATAATATTTTGAAGTAGTATTTGAGGTACGTGAAGAAATGCAATTTAAGCAACCATTTAAACAACCTTCATGAGACCATTGCATCTTGAGTGGGACTGCTGTAAGGCCATTAAGTCTGATGAATAAAGTATTAACCACTGGTAGAAGTTGCTGATTGTAAGTTGCAACAATGTCCATTGCCCAATATCTTTAGAGATAAATTAGAAAAATTCAAGGAACTTTATAGTTATCAATATATACTAGTCATTAGTTAAGAAATTAAGCATTAATTAAGAAATTAGGGCTTTTGTTCAACTATGCTATTATCAAACAAAGTAATTAGTTCTGTATTTCTAAAGACACTGGTAAAATATGGCACCCTTAAGGATAAAGAAAAGGACATGCGTAGTCTCTGCTAATATCCCAAATGTTCTTGCTTGGATTTTATTCCCTCAGAAATATGTCACTCATCTTTTTCAAACAATATTATGAAGTACTTTGGGCAAATATTTTTATTCTACTACATTGCATTGTCTTGATTTGTTCTCTATCTACTGTCCTTTTTGGTGCACTTTGACCTTATTTTCTTTTTATGAGTGCATTTTATTTTTTTTAAAAACCCACCCTGAAGGATGCACTGCCTCAGAGGGTGTGCACATATCATTGATCTGACATATCCTTCCCATTTCTTGCTTATGCTTCATCTCTGTACATGGATGACTTCCCTACCTTCATTAAGTGAAAATAAATGACCAAAAGTAAATATTTACTTATGAGTGATCTAATGCTTTGAAAGCAACAGGCTTGTTCATGCTTGAAAGTATTTGATTGTTAACTAGGTGTAATTTTGCAACCTCTTCTGTTCTTTCTGCTGGTGAGTTGAGTGGTTCCTGAGTATATTATCAACTACTGTATTTATTCTTGAAGCAAGGAGATAATAACCCCAGCATTAATTTTATTGGGGGGGGAAAGGAAAAACACTATTCTAAAGCTGCTTCTTTGTAGTGCTGGAGATGAAACAAAGACTATGGAATGGTGACATGTCCTATAAAACTAATTACCAGGAAGAGTTCATCATGTAGATAAACTACTAAACCATCTCATACATGTTTGTACATGTTCTACATACTAAACCTAATTTCTGTTCTGATAGAGTTTGGCCTACTTAGGAGACTGTGGTAGGAAAATTTTGTGTTCTATCATATATCTATCTTATTTGTATAGCCATCCATCTCACAAAAGAGTGAGTCATGGCAGCATGCACACTTAATTCAAAAAAGTAACCAATAAATACATATAAAAAGAATCATTATTAAAAGCTATAAAACAAGAAAGTATGACATTAGCCAAATAAGGGAGACATCACAAGATCTCCTCAGACCCCTGGGATTCTCAGGCCTGATAGCCAGGTTTTGAGTTTAGTGGCATGTTAAAAATTTGCAAGAACATTTAAAAATACAGTGCTGAAAATAAAGATACAGTACAATTTTGTTTGATAGGTGTGAAGGAATGAGGATGTCCATTGGGAAAGGTTGGGGGATGTCCCAGTGGGACATATTTTTTAATAAGTGGTCACAGAAAGTTCCCTTTTTTGTAGAATACTCAATATTTTCATTTCCTTCCTTCCTTCCATTTGCTTCTAGAAAAGTCTGGGACAATTTAGTTTATCTTTACAGGACCAAAAATCAAGACTTTTTTTAGAATGTGCTTTCTTTCTTTCTTTCTTTAATTGATATGTAATGATTTTAGAAGGAAACAGTCAAGATTGTGGAACTGAAGCAAACAACCAGGATTTACCACTGAAACTCAGAAGGATGGGTGTTCCCAAAATAAATTTATTTTAAATTATATTCATATCCCTCTGGAATATGCTATCCCTGAAATCTGTATGCTTCCATACTTTTGGAGAGCTGCAAAAATTTGGCTCTTTATAGATCCTGTGGAGATCTTGTTGAGCATTATCATTTTGATTTTTTTTAGTTGATTTGATTTTAGAAGATGCTTAAATACTAAAGAGAAAATAGTGAAAAATCCTAATATTGTTTTTTAAATTGGCTAATTGTTAATTTTATATGAATTTTTATTTTTTTTAGTTATGTTAAATATTCATTGTTCTTTCTTTTCAGCTGTCTGGTGTCTGAGGGAAGAGAAAGGGGGGAAAAAGAAATTTGTATCTTTAAGTCAGTTTTACTAGAGATTGCCTGGGCAAATCCATGCAGTTTTCTTGGCAACATTTTCAGAAGCAGCTAGCCAGTTCCTTCTTTCTAAGGATTTTAGCATAGTGCCTTTACCAGTCCTCCAAACTAGGCATTAGGCCAGAGTGTTGAGTGAATTCATTTCTAGCAAGTGTTGTAGTATATTGGTTAGCATCTTCAATTGCCAATTTATTCTGTTTTGAGATAATTCTTTTAATGTTTGTTTTTCATTTGTTAGTATGCTCCCTAGAGCGGTACCTGAACACACTTGTAAGTGGATCACAAGCTTCCTAACAGACAGGAAGCAGTAGGTGAAGCTAAGCAAAATCACATCAGATACCTGTAAAATTAGCACAGGAGCCCCCCAGCGCTGTGTGCTCTGACCACTTCTCTTTTCTCTATATACCAATGAATGCATCTCAAACAA
>JANHFT010010260.1:436516-448000 GCA_032467955.1 Pseudoxenodon macrops | reverse complement strand
TTAATTCCAGGTTGCTTCTCTCTTTGATTAGTTTCCAACCATTGTTTCTTGTCCTGCCCTCTGGTGCTTTGGAGAATTAATGTGACCCCCTCTTCTTTGTGGCAACCCCCCTCAAATACTGGAATACTGCTATGATGTCACCACGGAGAACAGACAGTTTGATATTTGCCCCATTCAAATTATTTTTTGGGGGGTATTCCTTTATATTATATCAGCTGGATATCCCAGATATGCCTGGTTGAGAACAGCAGTTTAATTTGCCGGAAGGCTGAGTAAACTATTTTTCATGACTAATGAAGACATTCAGTGAAGTTACACTTGCTGTTTTCGAGCGTGTATTGCATTTGTTAGGGAGCATAGGTTTTTTCTCTCCTCAAAGTGTACTGTTCAGGTAGGTTCTTTGTAATCATTACAAAAAGGAATGGCATTGGACCTCTAGAATTTTTGCCTGTTCCATCCCAACTCTGTCTATCTGCTACAACAGTGGCAAAATTGTTAAAACCAGCCTTTGTTGTTTTTCTTGCACAATGTTGCATCTTAATGGAGGGAACCTAGTCTTTTTATCTAGGTGGGAGAAATTGTTTCAAGAATTGTAAAAATAAATGAAAATGATTCTGCAGTTCTTTTACAATATTCTTGAATTGTAAGTTTAAAAAAAAAACAATCTTTGAGCCCTTTGAGGATGCTTCATGCTAAGTAATTCCAGAGTACACAAGTTGGGAAAACATGGGTTTTGCAGGTCGCGTTCATCCTTCATAGTGCTTAATTTATACATAAGCATGCATGAAAAATATCTTAATTAGAATATTTAGAAAGCAAATGTAAAAATATTAAAATTCTTAAATATTAGATATAAAGTTATATACACTTGAATGGCTTCTGGGGTCTCTTAAATTCCCATTCACAAAATTGATTTTATTTCACCTGGTTTAGAACATTCTGGGACTAGTAAAATACATATTCTTACACTAAAGTCAGATATGAAGACTAGAAATGACTAAAAAAGAATTCAGTATCAATATTCTAGATGATATTTTGATTTGAATTTTTCATCATTGGTAAAATACTTTGCTGTTTTTTGGAGAGCAGTATGACACTATTGCAAAATAGCAACAGTATATATAACTCTTGAACAAGCATCTCTCTTTTTGGGTGGTGATGCAGCCATATGGTGTAATCTGAATGTGCTGTTTAAAGTGCGCCTTATGTATATGTATATTAAATCTCAACAACATGCAAAACTATCAGAATATATAATCAGATTGATTAAACCAACCTTTCAGATTATATAATTTTTCTTAAATTATAATCTGTATAAATATTGATAAAAGAAATATGAGGCAATTATGTTGAATACCACTAAAGAGTTGTAGAGAATGGGTGTTTTCTAACTTAGAATTAATTTTGCATTATCTAAAAATATATTTCTGTTCAGGCTCTACTGATAAATAATGTATAACTGATTTAATATAGCTAGACCAAGCAGTGCCTCTTACATTTATCATATTAAGAATATTATGATAAGAAATGTATCATATTAATATTATGATAAGAAATTTATCATATTAGGAATATTAGGGATGAGATAAAATGAAACAAATCTTGACATGTAAGAATTAAAACGCTATGCTATAGTTAGTGATATTAGTTTTTTTGAACCTGATCTTGATGAGTATTTAACTAGATGAAGCGAGTTCTGAAGTTTGTTCCTGATGTTCTTGCCACATGTTGCTTCATGGAATTGTAAACCATGTGAAATTGACTTGACAGCAGCAGAATGAATCAAGGCACCAGAAATGATTACATGACAACATTATTTATTCTGATTTAGACTTGGTAGTTACGTTTTTCTTTCTAGCTTTGAAAATGAAGGATTAAAAAAAAAATTGTTTGTGAATTTGTTAGAAAAACAATCCACAGAAATATTTGTAGCAGTATTTCTTTTCTCCGTGTATATTTCCAAACTGTTCTGTAA
Source organism: Pseudoxenodon macrops (assembly GCA_032467955.1). Lineage (NCBI taxonomy): Eukaryota > Metazoa > Chordata > Lepidosauria > Squamata > Pseudoxenodontidae > Pseudoxenodon > Pseudoxenodon macrops. The sequence goes on along the minus strand of JANHFT010010260.1, from coordinate 446,025 downwards.
TGTGTAATGAGCATAAAAAGGGAGCAAAAATATCAAAGAATCAGGTGGCACTTCCAAGATTAATTTTTTATGACATTTAATATATTTATGCTTGCATGTTTCTTATGTACAGTGTACTGCAATAGTTGAACAAAATGAAATTACTGTTGTACTTTCAACTTAAGACGGTCTTATACTGCTTAGAGAAGCTGTCTTGTAAAGGCAATGTATACAATTCAGAGTTGGTATCCTGTGAGCAATAGGCTTATGCTATGGTGGAGGTCTCTGAATTTTTCTTCCCCAGATCAGGGAACATTGGTACATAACCTCCATAATCTTTGGCTCACAGATAAAAGATAAAAAAGCTCCCTGGCAGCTCAGCAAAAATGTTATCCACTTAATTCAACCCTGCTATAATTTTTAAATTTACATTGATGATAGGTTCAGTATTTGCCTTATCATATCTGAGCAAAATATCCTATTTATTGATGTATTTGTAAGAATCCAAATTCTTTCTCAGATGGGTAACCATATAAACATCAAATCTGAAAATGGAAAGTGTGCTTTAACCAAGCAGGATGTTTTCTAGGCCTGCTTATGCTCAGGTTTGGTTTAAATAGATTCATTAATTTAAATTTGTTTTTTGCTGTTTTAGGCAATGCTGACATAGGAAGAATAAGCCACAGTGATCATAATGGTCCTCTGCTGATTAATGAGGCTTCCTAGATGTGTTAGTTGCTATGGGAGATTGGAGCAGTGTAACAGTTGGAGAGTTGCCTTCAGGTAAACCAAGTGATAAGTGGAAATTTCAGAATATTTATTTGATTTGTACTCTTAGAAATTCACATATAGTGAATTGAATAGTGATGCAGTAAAATATCCACAGTAAAAGACTATAAAGACAGAAGCACCACCACTACCTATGAGTCTCGATCCCTTTCCTCATCTCAGGAAAGGGGTGGTACTTTTGTCACAAGCAGATTCTCTCAGGACATCAGAATCAGATGGGGTAAAATAAAGAATAGGGCTGGGGTGGGCAGTATTGTGTATTCAGTTGCTGAAGGAAATGTGGGGATCAAACCAACAATTCTGGGAGAAACCATGAGCTACTTGAAATTGCTGAATGATTTATGTTAATGCCAACATGTACTCCAAAATGAGGGGGTGCAGTGGCTCAGCAGTTAAGATGCTGAGTTTGTCAGCTGGAAAGCCCACAGCCCAGGTTTGAGACCCGAGTACTTCATGAAAGGGTGAGCTCCCAATACTTGCCCCAGCTCCTGCCAATGTAGCAGTTTGAAAGCATGTGAATCCAAATAGATAAATAGCTATTGCTTCAGTGGGCAGGTTACCAAGTTCTGTATTTTCATGTTGGCTGCATGATGATGAAAACGTCTCTCATCAATGCAGGTTTCCTCGCCTGAAAATTAGAGATGAGTAGCACCCCCTTGAGAACTGGACAGGGAAGACTTTAAATTTTAAATTCCAAAATACCTTTTTGGAATTGAATCCAAAGCACAGCATAGGTCGTGGGTTTAATGCAAGAGACCTAATAGCATTCACATATTTCAGCCATTCATAAGCTAATACTCTGGAAATCTGTGCATAAAATATGTAACATTTCAAATGTGAATACAGAATGATATGGTGGCTTATAATTCACTTTGCAGTAAACCCAAGCTTGGCAGACCTGTTACGAAATTTCATATATTTTCATTTAATAGCCAGTGGTAAATGTAATATTTTCCATGTGTCGTGCTAAAGTATTACAGCATGGAAAAGCATATAACTGGAAGAAACAGCACATTGACATACCTGTATGAATTATTTAATCAGATGCAGATTTCTCTATTGAAGAGGTATTGCCACAGATGTTGTAGAGTTTTGATAATAGCTTTCTTAATAAAAATTGGTATGTTAATTATATAGTCCTTTCCTCATCTTTCTGTAATTTGAACAATCATGGGCTCTCAAACTTGGCTTGAAGGTATTTTGAATAATTTTTTTTTTAATCTTAAAGGATAGTCAAAATGCTTTCAAGCCAGGTTTGAGAGCCAAGTCTAGCTCTCAAACTGTTGCTCTCTTAAGTCATGATTATTCTTTATAGCTGTATAACTGCTTGAACTTTTTCCTTTCCCAGATAATAATATTACTTGGTATACCTCATCCAGAAATATGTCTCCCTCAAGCTTAAGTGTGCCTCAAGTGCAAAACTCAGCACTGCCTCCGTCTAAAAGCATGCACAGCTTTTTCAATGTCCTCTGCACAGAAGAGAATATTGAACAGAGCCTCTCCTATCTTAACAAGGTAAAATATACTTTATTACCAAGAGGCTCTCCTGAGGGATACCCACCCTTGCAGCCTCAGTCCTAGAAATTGGTAATATAGTTCAGATTTCACCACTGTCTGAGATTGATTTAAAAATACTCTTATCTGTTGTGGTAGGAATTGACTACGCTTGGCTTCCCATCACTTTATGCTGATTCCAGAGGCAAAGAAGTAAGCATAGTTTCTGTATTAAACTGTATGAATGAACTACTGCTAATGCAGCGTAAAACTCTACGTGCTCAGGAAGAAACAGAAACCCAGCATCTGAAATTGGGCAGCGATATGGACCATCTGCAAAACTGCTACATTAAATTAAAGGTAACATTCTAGATTACATACCCTTTTTAATATGTGAACATGCTTTTATTTTCTAAAGGTATTAACACATCAAATTTGTGAAGAAATATTTGAACATAAATGCTATGTCATCTTTGATCCTTTTAAATATGTGCAATTCAATCTTTTTCACACAAATTAGACTAGGGTATTCATTGTCTTTGAAAATGTTCAACATTTAAAAACTGGAGCTCAACTGAATGTTTTAAATCAGATTATTTCTAGAAATAATACTTGGCTATGAACTTTTTGCAGTGTCGGAGAAATGTTATTACAGATAGTCCTCAATTTACAGCCATTTAATTAATGATGATTTGAATTGCTATGGCACTGAAAAAAAGGATGTGTGACCAATCCTCACACTTAAGACTGTCACGGTTTCCCCATAGTCCGATGATCAGAATGTGGGTGCTTAGCAACCAGCAATAATTTATAATGGTTGCAGCATCCTAGGGTCATGTGATTGTTGTCTGTGATCTTCCCAGCCAGCTTCTAACAACATCCACAGGGGAAGCTGCGTCCACTTAATGACTGTATGATTCACAAAATAATGCTTTGTTCATAAAAAGGTCATAAAATTGGACATGGGTCACTTAACAAACACTTTGCTTAGCAATGGAAATGCTGATCCCAGGTGTAGACATAACTCCGAACTACCTGTCCTCTTTTTACTTCTGTAACTAGATTTAGAACATGTACAAAAAAAATGTAACTCATGTGATTATTATATTGACCGATTATGGGCCGTCAAGTCATGTTTGACTCCTGAAGATCACATAAATTATTCTAGTTATAGTGCTTCCAAAACTACTACTTAATACTGGAGTTTGCATTTGTGTATGTTCCCTGGTTTCTTTTTATGGATGAATAATTACCTTGAATATATCCTATCCCTTTTGTGTTGGAGGCACCGCTTAAGACACTTCTGGGTTGAAGGGATTGGCCAGTGACATAATTGATGCCTGTGGGAACTCCTTTCATATGCCCGTCATGTTGGAGCAAATCATGAGAGCTCATCCCACCACGCAGCAGCAGTCTGGTCTTGAATGCAGGCATGCTAACTTCCAATCCAGCATCCTAATCACATGAGCCACCTAGTTCCATTGAATGTATAATATTGAATTAATATATATGTTCATATTAATATAATAGCAGGAATATTGAACATAATATTCAATGTTAATATATATTATTATGATAATATTGAATATATAGTAACCAGTATTTGGTTTATTAACAGCCAGAGATTGACTCTAAATGAGGTAGTTTAATTGCAACTTAATTTTAGCCAATTAGTAATGCATCCCTAAGGTGAATAGACAGGGTTAGAGGCAGAGAAATTGTGAACAGGTGAAAGGGTCAATATGCTTCTCTCAGTATTGTCAAAGCCTTACTTTTCAAAATTCCATGGAATGATTTGTTAAAAAAAGATTAGAGGTAGTAGACATTACTGGTTATGATAGCAACGCAGATCTTGAAACAGGAGGAAAGTTTCACGAGGCAGAATGTGCATTCTGACCCTTGCCTTTCTTTCACCTTGTGAGTTGAAAACAAATGCCAGATTCTTTTCTTTTCTTTCTTTGAATACTGTGTTGATTAGTCTTGTGTTTTTGCTTGCTCCTTGTTTTTTTTAAAGAGAAAATATGAGCAACTTGTAGATCTACTTGTAAGACAGCCAGCATGGTATGGAGTATAGTGGTTGGACTGGTATGAGGTAGATACATTCCATTCCTCTCCCCTCTGTGGAAGCTCACTGGGAGACTGAACACTCTTGCTCACTCTCACAGGGATGTTGGGGGAGGGGAGAACGGGAGAAAGAAATGGTGTCAATGTTTCTTCTAAGGCAGAGCAGTAGATATGGAAGTCAAGTACCGTGGTGACACAGTGGTTAGAATGTAGTATTGCAGGCTAATTTGGCTCATTGCCGTGAGTTTGATCCACACTGGCTCAAGGTTGATTTAGCCTACCATCCTTCTGAGGTTGGTAAAATGAGGACACAGATTGTTGGGAGCAATATGCTGATTCTGTAAACCACTTAGAGAGGGGCTATAAAACATTCTGAAGCTGAATGTAAGTCTTATTGTTAGTGCAATTATGTGTTCTGAGCAGCTGTTAGGCTTGGCCTGGGCCGCTCTGGGCTAGGAGATGGCTTAAAGGAAACATTGCCTAAAATAATGTTGGTTTCCATTCTCCATGCTTCTGGAGTTGCTGGCAAAGGAAAATTCTTCCTATAGGGCTTGTTGAATTGGGAGTTAGTCTCTTGCAAATCAAAAACTACCTGTATTATTTTTACTTCTAGTACTTTAAGAATGTGTAGAGGTGTTGCAGTGCATTGAACCATCTCTTTTGACAGCTTAGACACAATTGGTTCCCACAGTGTCCCTTTCCTCATTGACTTCCTTCCTTCCCCCATCATCTGTTCACGTTTGTGGATTTCTGGGTCAGTTTTTTTTGGGGAGAAAATTGAATCTTGTACAGAGGTGTTTGATGTCTGCTGCATAGCCTGAGCCTGCAGAGGCACAGTTTAGAGGGGGCATTGTACTTTATGCTGTCTTGAGCTCTTAAAGGAGGTACAGCATACAAATTGAACTAATTTAAACAATACAGTCAAAAGACGAACAGATAAGATGCAAGCATTTCATATTGACTCATCAGTATATTACAATAACACAGTTAAAATCAGCCTCAAATATAAGATCTAGCAAGAGCATTAATTCAATTCAATACGAAATGCTTGCATCTACTTCTGTTCACCATTTGACTGTATTGTTTAAATTATTAAAAGGAACTAACTGTTTTAAATTGAAATAACTGAAATAACAAACTGCAGTGAAAGTTAAAAACATTTTAAAGTAAATAGTTGCCAGTGAGTAAGCTGTACTTTCAGTTTTATACTCCAAATAGTTACAAGTAGTCTTGATGGAGACTACCTACTAGAGTTATAAGTTGTAACAGGCATAAAATGGGTCATGATGAAACTGATCCAAGTGAACGCCCTTTTTTTTTTTTTTTTTTTTGCAACAGTTATAAAGCAAACATATTCTTTGCTATGGGGTATTTTTGCTGAAGATCGGAAGTAAAAGTCATTTTTCAGAAAAAACATAAATTGCAATCACAGAACCCTGGACACTGCAAACAGCTATAAATGCAGGTTGGTTTCTAAGTACCCAAAATGGGAGTCTGCCTGGCTCACAGAACTTAGGATCTGAGTTATAAGTGCCTTTTGGATGGGTCTATCATAACTTTGGAAGCAAACAGTCGTTAGCATGCATAAGATATTTTATAATATCTTATGCATATTAGTAATACATTGACTATATGTAGTACACATTATAATTAAATTTTCCTCAAATATGTTTTTTTATAGGAAGGCCTTTGTTTTCTGTTGGTTTAAAATCTTGAGATATTTCTCATATACCAGTAGTAAATTTTAAACATTTAAATTATTTTGCTTTTTACTAGGAGCAGCTGGAATCTTCTAGAAGAGAAATTGTTGGACTTCAAGAAAGGGATAGGCAACTTCAGTGTAAGAACAGGAATCTTCATCAGTTACTGAAGAATGAAAAAGATGAGGTTAGTTAACCTTATATGTCTGTGGCAAAACCACTGAACCTGTTGATGGACTGGGTGAGTTTTGTAAATATTTCTAGCCATTCATTTTAGACTATGTCAATCCTATGGAATTATTGCAGTTCAGTTTGTAGCAGCCATTGTGATTACATTTTTACATTACATTATATTATTTTGTGCTGCAGTTTTATATTCTCTGCATTCTCTGATACTGAGGCCATATAAATGAATAGCTTCTCTCCACCATTCATGGTATATTTAATTATCTTTGCTTAACAAACCATTGCTTAATTCCATGTGTAAGTCCAGTCTCTGTGCTAGAATTAATCATTTGCATGTTTCCAAAGAAATACAAGAACCAATGCTGTGCAAAACTTTCAGAAGAGTTGTGTGGCATCATATCTGAGTGGAAACAAAATGTTTCTCTTAAATAGTGAAGCAGTTATGTCCTTTGCCACTCATAGATGTTTCAGAAACTGCCTTTGACTTTAGAAAGCAAGGCAAATTCAACAATTGAGTTGAAGTGCTTTATTCCCTTCACAAAGTAAAGACAATAGCAAACACATAGATAAAAAGAATTCCAGTGTTGTTTGTATGGTTCTCAGACTTACCTAAGCAAAACATAGGTTCCACTTCTGGAAAAGTGGACCTGTGCACCTGTTTAATTTTATATAGCTGTTCTTTAGGAGCTCAATTAACAAGATGGAAACATTGTGACTAATGTGCCTTTATTTTTAGAAAAAGAGCAGGACCAACAGATCAGAGAATCACAAACAGAAAAATCCTTTAGTTATCCTTCTGACAGTATGAGAATGAAGGCATTCCAGATAATTACAAATGACTTCCTGATCTGAAGCAGCATACAGAAATTACTGAAACTATCCTGTCTTGATGACACTCTTAAAGAATTATTACTATCTCTTAATGGATATTCATTTGTGGCTAGACCTTTGATATAAATGTGAATTGCTTGGGATTTTTAAAACATTCACGTTTCTTTAAATGTATGCATTTTAGATTCAGAAGCTACAGAATATTGTGGCCAGTCGAGCATCCCAGTATAATCATGATATGAAGAGGAAAGAACGAGAATATAACAAACTAAAAGAGCGGTTTCATCAACTCCTGATGAGTAAAAAGGATAAAAAAATAGGTATAACCATTTATTATGGTAAAAATGGTGATACAGATGTTTGCTTCTGCTTCATATTTTAATGTGACATTGAGTGATCTGTTGGAAGCATGGAAAGAATAGTTAAAATACACTGATGGATAAAAGTTGGGAAATTTCTTTTGAGAAGTTACTTATTAAGGACAAATAGATATCTAGAACAAAATGTATGCTAAAATTCCAACATAGATATAGATTCTATAGTATCGCTCATCTTAGATGCTGTGGGTTAGCTTGATTCCAAACCTAATTATCTGAAACAAAATGAGATCTGGCTTTTTACACTTACTTATTTGGCCATCATATTACACATAAAATCACTGTGTGTAGAAGTATTTTTCTAAATGAAAGTACCTTGGTTTAATTTTAAGTAAAAAAAAGTTTCAGCTATGAAATTGAGGAAGGATCTGAGAAGACGAGAAATGAAAGTATATAGGGAGGAGATGTGATTTTTGGGTTACAAATTTTGAAATATAGCAGTCAATCAGCTGATCTCTTCCTCAAGTGACATGTCAATTTTTATTAAAGATCTTTAAGACGTTGCTTTTTAAAATTCTTTTCCTTGTTATAGCTATCGATATTTTAAATTATGTCGGCAGAATTGATGGCAAGAGAGGTGCCTGGAGGACTGGGAAAACTGAAGCTAAGTGAGTTGGCCAGTAAAATGTTCTTTTTTGCTTGCTACTATATTTCATATTAAATTACTTTAAGAGTTTTTCCCCCCCCAGAAATGAAGAAGAAATGTTCAAAACTCTCTTAAATGAGTATGAACAGCGGCAGAAACAGCTCCTAGTTGAAAATGCTGAACTGAAAAAGTTACTTCAACAAATGAAGAAGGAGATAATTTCTTTGCTTCCATCACAGAAGCAGATGCCTAAAGAGAAGATTGAAGATAACACTGGGCCTGTAAGTGTATGTAGCATATGTTTACAACAAAATGGGTGTGCTACTAAATCATCTGAAACTTGCAGGTATTCCTCGACTTAACAGTTCATTTAGTGACTGTTCAAAGTTACAATGTCACTGTGAAAAAGTGACTTGCAACCATTTTTCACATAACCCTTGCAGCTTTCCCATGGTCATGTAATCAAAAATTTGGATGCTTGGTAATTGGTTGATGTTTATGGAAGTTGCTGCACCCCAGGCTCATGTGTGATGACCTTTTGGGATCTTCTGACAAGCAGAGTCAATGGGGAAGCCCGATTCATTTAGCAATTGGGTTACTAACTTAGCCACTGCAGTGATTCGCTTAACCACTATGACAAGAAAGATCGTAAATGGAACAACGTTCACTTAACAACCGTCTCACTTAGCAACATAAATTTTGGGCTCAATTGTGATCGTAAGTTGAAGATTACCTGTGCTTCGATCATGTGTGTTTTTGATTTGGTTTTAAAGGGATAGAATTGAATTCACTGGTTATATTTTGAGCACATCTGGACCTTTGGGGATTTTATGTACCATTTTTTTGGGTGCTATTTAAGATAAAACTAAGTATAAAAATAAAATATTTAATGTATAATATTTAAATATAATTAATCATTAAAATGTAAAGAAATACCCTATGAATCATCAAATCAAATAAACCTCCATTATGGTCAAAGACCAGCATAAGGTTACAAGGAATTTAAAGGTATTTTAAAAATAGAGAAATAAAATTATGTAGAAAGATAAAAAAATATATAAAAGAAATCTAAGAGGGATAAAACCAATAAATGTTATTTAGATTGCATAATTTTTTCACTTAACTAATAAAACACCAACATCATGTGATTTTAAGTTCCACAATTCAGAAGTTCAAGTCCCCATATGTTGTAAGGTTCATAAAATGTTTTCTTTCTATATCCAATGCTCTATCTTTGACAGAGGATATCAATGTGAGCCAGAGCATCTATGATTGATTATTATTGATTGCTGTTTATATTTGGGACAGTTTTTCCCCCTTGCAGGCTACCCATAGTTGCTCTCTTTTGAGTTGGACAACCGTAGAAATTCTTTACTAAATACAGGTGAAACTCGAAAAATCAGAATATCGTGCAAAAGTTCATTTATTTCAGTATTGCAACTTAAAAGGTGAAACTAATATATGAGATAGACTCATTACATGCAAAGCAAGATAGTTCAAGCC
>JANHFT010010260.1:410334-428678 GCA_032467955.1 Pseudoxenodon macrops | reverse complement strand
TCTCCCCCACCCTCTGGAAGGGCAAAAATCAGCTGGCCAGTGCATGCATGCACAATAGAGCTGACATAGGGCAACGCCTCGCGTGGGCAGCAGCGTGGTGGTGGTTGTGCGTGCATGAGCAGGGGGAGGGCATAGCATTATGGGTGTGGGCACACGTGTACGCAAACCCCCCCCCCCAACGCAGTCTCCCCGCTTTTGGCACACAATAGCAAAAAGTTTAGCCATCAGTGGTATAGGGTCTCCTGCCTCAAGCAGGGGGTTGGACTAGAAGACCTTCAAGATCCCTTCCAACCCTGTTATTCTATATTCTGATGTTCAACAGGATGACTTATGGGAGAAGAAACTTTTTACTTCCTCTACTATTAATCTAAATAATTGCTATGCCAACAACGCTGAAAAACAGACATTCTGCTCTCAGCTAGTCATTGATCGTAATTTGGTGATTAGTGGCTAGTGGGAACTAGATTTGCTTCTATTTAACAGCAGAAACCTATCTATTTCATATGATTTAATGGATCATGCTGATCTTCTAGCCACCAAAAAATAATAATAACTGGCACTGCTGAGAGCTTTACAAATTGTTTAGTTTTCATTCTGTACAAATAATAAGTCGTTAATTCTGTAGGTCTACAATTGAAGCCAAATAATTGTGGTAAATGGATTTTTTTTCCTGCTTAAGACCAAATGTGTCCAAAATTTGTTAATCTGGAATTTAATGTTCCAGATAACTATATGTGATTTATAAGGGAAGTTTAAGGGGTTTCTGAAAATAAGTCTTCAGTCAAGAAGTGATCTTAGATATTTCAGATACAGTGTTTCCGGGCCAAACATCCATCTTTAGTTTAAATAACTCTATAGTATTATTCATTAGATTTACACGCTGCCCATTTAATCTAGAGCAGTGTCCTCCAACTTTGCAGCTTGGTGGCCAAGCATGGGGGTCGGGGAAGAAGGGAACTGGGCTGCACACCAGTGGCGATGCATACTTCTCTTGCACGAGTAACGGGCTGGCGTGCATCCACATGAGCGGAGTTGAGCTGCGCATGCTACTCGTGCGGCCCAGTTGCAATTGGCCACGGCCTAGTAGAAGCTACTTCTAAGTAGAGTATTGTCCTTAGATACATACCACCAGTCTAAGTTTTTATGTTTATAGAGCAGATTTCTACTATATCCCCAAAGTCATCCCTGCCTGCTCTTTCAGGTATTTCTGTAAGTACACACCACCTCCAAATTTTCAGAAGTTGCTGTGTAATAACCACAGCCGGTTTAAAGACTATGATTGCACACCCAGGTTCAATCAGAAAAAGGTAGTGAAGGTATTATAGCAGTGTCTTTTGTAGTTGCATTGGCTCCCAGAACTTCCAAACAATCCAAATCTAGATATTGTTGGGCAATAGAGAGATTATTAACTAGAGCAATGTTTTGCAAGTTTTTCTTTTTACCCATGGCCTCCTTCCAAGTTTGTTTTTCATTTGGGACTTCCTACTACTGGTAAATAAAATGTATTTATTAGATTTGTGTGCTACCCATCTTGTCTAGAGATTGCCATTTGGATTGTAACTGAAACATATGTTTTTATTTATAATAAAGGCAGTATTTGCAGTATAATCGCTTGTCTTGTCTGTAGTCCTCTTGCACATGCCATGGTCCCCTGTTGCATATTTTCCACCTGTTGCCTCCTTGAAATATTCTAGGGACACGTATGGCCCTGGTTAGAGAACTACTGAATTAGAGGATGTGTACTATTTCTGGTTGAGTACCCAGAATGTAAGACTTACAGTTGGCTACTTTAGGATTAAGGAAGCTAATTAGCAATAGGAGCGGCCTCCAGTGTTTGAAGGTTTTTGCTGAAAGTTGCTAATGGATGAGGTTTAAAAGGTCTGGTTGCTGACATGTATACTGTATGTTGTTGACCATTTTAACTATAAAAAATAAGGGCTCCTGGTATGGTGACATGGGGAAATTAGCAGGATTTATTTTTGAAATTTGTGGTGTAAAATCACCAGTTTTCAAACTTTGCTTGTTGTATGTATTTTTGTGAATATGCATAATATATACCAAGTTTTTATTATATTATCTTCATTTCCCATAATTTTCTGCAAAGTTCAGTTATGAGAAATAAAGATTATGTCCTCAGATTTGGGGTAATTTTTTTATCTGTGACTCCCATCCAGAAAGATAAAATTAGATAAAAATATGTTACTGTCCTTGATGAATTCAGTGTCCCTTCTGTTCCCAGCTGAATATCTCTGGGACTTATTGCTTATAGCTACAGCTACTATTTGCAATTCTGAGTTACAGCTTCTACTTTTCTAGCATTGTGAACACACAGCATAATGCTAAAAACATTTTCCTTATTCTTCTTTACTTTTTCAATATATATATCTTGTTCTTTTGTTTATTTTATTTATTATCTTCTATTGTACTTCTAAAGTATGTACTTAAATGAATTCCACCTCGCATTCTGGTAGATGAGTATTTTGATTCAGAGTATTCCAAGCTGGCTGGATACCAGCCAGGACAAATATCTATGTAAATTCTCCCCTTTTCCAGGGTGGTTGGTGGTACTGTAGGGGAAAATCAATGGTCAAGGTGCATTTATTTTATAAGTTTCATAAGATGAGGACATTATGCTATTAAGAAAACAAAAGAAAGTTGGCCTTTTTAGAATGGTAATAGGCTCTTTGAGAAGGGACAGCTGCCTTTCCTGTTCTTCCTGGAATGGCCATATCACTTAACACAAGCTTTAGCCTTATAACCAAATAAAGAGAGGGAACCCCTTCAAACAAAAGGGAACTCTTGGCCATTGTTTAAAGCATAAAGTAAATGCAACCCTCATTAGTTTCTCAATCTGACTCACTGAATTTTCAAAGACTTGTAATTTAAAAAATAATTAGAACATTTGTCAGCTTGGAAATCTCTAAAATCAGTTTGAAAAAAAGGAGTAGACTTAGCTGTAATTTATTGATTTCTCTTGTAAACTTCCCAACAATCACAATTTTCTGGAGACTATGCAAATGCATTAAAACACTTTCTATTCAATCGATATAAAAAGTAACAAAGGGAAATAATGGTTATAACCAGTGATGGGATTCAGTCAATTCGCACCACTTCAGGAGAACCAGTTGTTAACTTTCTGAGCAGTTTGATGAACTGGTTGTTGGAAGAAATCATTAGGACAGAGAACCGGTTGTTAAATTATTTGAATCCCACCATTAGTTATAACACCATCAGCAATAATGATACTAATCATGACACATTTGGCACAAATCTTATAGTAAAGCTAGTAGCAACTCACTGAGGAATTACTAATTGTAAAAACAGTTTTAAAATATTATGGAGAATTAAATAAAATACAGATTTTTCCCTTGGTACTGGAAAAAAAAAGAATTATAGAGGTGCCAGCCTCTTTAGGGAAGGCCTGAGCCTTTTCTGAGAAACAGTGTTTGTCTTTCAGGTTCTGAATCAGATAATCCATTAACAAATGTCAGGTCGCACCAAAAGAAATTAAATCACATGTCCAATGTACCCAAATTTTCAGATGTTTATCAATCAACTCAGCATATTCTTGAGAACAGGTATGTTTTTTTCTCCTTATTTTCTTTCTTTTCCAACAACCGAAAACATGAAACAGCTAAAATTAATGCGTTTTGAATTGGGAGAAATTACAGGTAGCTGTTCCAAAAAATGGCAAAACAGTTGTTTTTCAACATGACGTATTGGAATATTTGATTTTAAGAAAGCAAGTGCTAGGCTATTCAACATCTGCAGATTGCAGGCAAATGCGTGCAACCATTTCTTCTTAGGATTTCACTAAAATTATTGGTTCTGAGGCTGGTTTTGGAATTCTTTGGCATATGCCCAACTTGTAATACATTAGGACAAGTGTACAACATCAACTATGGACATCTTCCTGCACAGAGAGTTTTTTTTATTTTTGTAGCAATGGAGAGAGAAGAAAAACTGGAACCTATAATATGTTGTCATATATTGTTGGCAAACTATTTGGGATGGGATGGAATGGATGGACATTTTCATAAAGGGAGCCAGCTTTTATTCATCTCATATTGAGAACCAATAGCAGGTGTAGCAAATCCTGATGTCAAATTGATGCCCTTTTGCATTTGGTCCTGACACCTGAGAAAAGTAGATAAGGCATTTGCATGATGTTATGATCCTATATTTTATCATTCCTTCCTCTTTTGCAAATGCCTATGTTAAGAATAGTGCATTAATTTTCTTATTTTTTGTTTTCTCCCAGTTTGAGTACTTTTCTGGATAAAATACCTGAAGACCAAAAGACCAACCAGATTAAAAGGGAGCCATTATTGCTGCACATTAAGGAAGCCAGCCCTGTGGCAGAAGACAGTGGGAACAACATACTCGGGCCGCTATCAGACTTATGCCCAGACCACATCATTAATTCATCTTAGCTTTTGGAACATTCTTGCTCTTTTTGTTAAACTGTTTCACCCATAAATTTTTTGAGTTTCACAAAACAGACTATTCATGAGTGGAATTTATGGTGATAGCTGTTATGCTGTATGTGTGGCTTTTTTCTCTGCCTCCCAAAAATCTTCCTTTATCCTGTCCCATTTAGGAAGAGAGTCTCTGCCCTTATAAATAGTAAATCCTCATTCAGATTTATGTATATCTTTATTACAGATGATATGGGTCTTCAGTTGAAGGAATGTGTGATTTTTTAAAAGAAAAAGATGAAATGCTTCAGCATTGGTATGTTTTCTTGCAAGCAAAAATAGCACTTTTAGCAGTCAATTGGTTTATGATGAACTGGTCACTTGTATGTTTCAAGTGTAACTGGTATTGAAACTCTTTTCTTAACTTGAATGTATAGTATACTATAGAGTAACATGGCAGGTTCTATATTTATTGTATAATTTTGGATTACCTCTTTTCATATATTTTAAACAAAAAGCAGGGCCTTAGCTTTTAAATGGATAAGATATAAAGCATTATGTGATAATAATGCCATAAAATGTGTGAAGCTCTACATTCCCCAAACCATAGTATTTTACATGCCAACTGTTTTTTTTGTTTTTTAAAAAAAAACATACTTATGGATTAGGTTTTTTTTTTTTTTAATTCAGGAAAACAAACTTTAAAAATGAAGAACTGCAAAATATGGACAAATGTACATAGGGTGCTTTTTTAGGAGTTCTTATATTGTGGATACTGTACAGTGAATCCGAGATAAGCATTATGTCTCTACTTTGTCAAAGTGTTCTAACTGGCCTTTGGAATTCAACAATCAGACAATATGTCATGTTCCTGATGTAAGAATTGTTGACGTGTCTACACTTGACGAGCCAATCTATATTTACTAGAGTGGAGATACGCCAGATAATACAAAAGATGATTGCAATATTTTTCCACAGCACAGTCTGAATGTAGATGATGCATGCTTCAATTAAGCAAATCAGCAGACTTGAACCCCCCTGAAAATATCTCCGTTTTTAAAAGGAAATAAATGTTACAATATGTATTTCAAATTTTATAGTCTTTTTTTCCCTTCCAGTTCACAGATAAGAGCAGATCCAGTACTCATTTAGAAGTTCAGAGTAAAAAGTTGACAGCAGTTTTTACAGTGTTTATGAGTTGGGGGAAAGTGTTGCAAAGTGGGTGAATGATCAAATGGTGTTTCAATTTAACTAAGCGGGAAAAAGATACCAGGATGATAATATAACTTAGTAAAGATGTGAACTCAGCCATGAAAAAAGTGGCTGTGAATAGGGACTTCTGATCCAGAGATATACACAATTGGCGCACAAAAGGGATTTGTGCAAACCCTATCCAAATTGCAGGTGCCATCTGTTTCTCAAGGAGCCGAGAGTTCATACTGTGCACCAGCTATGTTTGGGGAAGTGGAACTCATCCTGGAAAACCCTAAAAACGTTCCATAAAAATGGAAAGTTCCCAGGTCAAGGGATCCTAACTGCCATAGCCACTCTAAGCTGAAGCTTATTCTTCCCTATCCAGACAGATACCCTTCCAGTCTTCAGACACTGGGAAAGAACTGTTTGAGCAGAGAGAAAGATGTGAACATCTGTATACAGATTATATTTAATTCCATGTTGATGGATAACCACCATGCACCTTCATGTAGATGTTAAATTGGAGAGTAGAGAGTATAAAGCTCAGAAATCACAGATAAAACTCTAGAACTACAGTAGATTTCTCTCCTATCCAAATGCTCAAAAGGACCTGGTCCAAAGGAACTCAATGGAAAACCACCACCACAATGTGTCCTTTCATTCCCAACACTGACAGGCTACTGAGCAATCAAAAAGATCCTGGCAAAGGTTGCAATCAATTAAATACAAAATCTTGGTCTTGTACACCTGACTGAAAAAGCTCCTGTTTCTTAAAGGTCCTCTAAAGCCTGCAAACCAACTGTCTTCTCTAAAAAGGAAAGGTTGGAGATGGAATGACAATGTTTGAACATTGGATCCAGGGGTGGTTTCTTAATGAGAAACAATACTGCCATGTCTTGAAGAGCTGACAGAACCAACCCTCTTTCAAGGATGTATGGACTATTACTTGGGTCCAAGCACACATTGTCAGGAAGGCTTTTTGGGTTCCTGTTTCAACCACCAATAACCATACTGACCAACCCAGAGGTGGGTTCCTAACGGTTTGGTCCAGTTCTACCGAACTGTTAGTAACTTACCGACATGGTACAGTAGAACCATTAGCAATCTGGGCCTGCCACGCCCCTGAACTGGTTCTTTTGGTGGTGCCTAAGGTGCCGCCATCTTGGTTTTTGCTTCTTCGCATTGCATTAAAGCACTGCATATGCATGCGCGTCTACAGCATGCGCCTGAGTGAACTGGCAGAAGATTTAGAATGCACCTCTGGACCAGCTCCAGTGAACACAAAAGCACTGGCAACCTGGATGACTGTTTTGGTATATCCCTTCAGTGGTGGGGGTAGTGTAAACTTTATGAAAGGATAGCTTACACAGAAACAAATGTTTATAAATAATTCAACGACTTCTGAAAATCAATAATAAAACAACTACTTTCTATAGGCTCTTTGTATCCTTAAAATCCAGTTTTAGTATATTTTCATGTGCTTTAATAATCTTCATGGGGCCATTCATGAACCTCTATAGCTGCAGAGCTGCTAGGTAGCCATTTTCCCTCTTCCTCCTGCCCAACATTGGCAACTAGTATTTGATTGACATCTGGATTGTCCTAACAATGGTGGAGGGCTAAGAAGAGAAAGGATGAAGGAGCACAGGAGGACTTATAACTTATCACTATAGTAGGCCTTGCAATAGCCACAGGATGCAGACAAGACTTCCAAATGATCTGTCAGTTAATTCCTGCTGTCACCAACATTGTCATTTGTGTGTGTAAGTTCTGTAAAACATTAGAAGCAAGCATGCCTAACTTTTACATTTTACTGATGTAAAAATGGACCCAGCCAGATACTATAACTCACAAGCATGCAGATGTGGACCATGGTCAGATCCATTACCACGGCAAAGATCCCAGAGACCTCTGTCTGGCAACTGAAAAACAACATGCTGGACTAAGATTAATCTCAGCCTGGTCTAGCAGCAGGTCTGTTCTTACATTCCTAGCATTTTCTCCATCCTTGCAAAGGAGAGATGGTTTGAAGGACATCTCCCAAGGATCAGATACTATATCTTAAATCCTCAACAGGTTTAATTAAGTTAGTTATGGTAAGGTGGGCAACAAGCAAATTTAATAAAAAAACAAGTTACAAAAATATTGTGTGTTGTTTAAAAATAAATGAGTTTAAATTGTAATGAATATCTTGCAGTTTTAGGAAATTTGAGAAGAATGGATGGGGAACAATTCTACTTGCTTCTAACTTAAATCACAGCAACCACCCAGTAAAGGAAAAATAAATTAATAGCAATACAATAAAGCAAATTGCCAAGCAGGGGAGACTTCTTCAAACATTATTAGCAAAAATGCTTCTACAATAATGTTTCATACAGTGACATCTGATTTCTGTTGCAAAGCTAAGAGAAAAAAATTGACTCACCAAGAAATTATACCTGAAATAAATAGAAATATTCTATTTGCCATTTGCTTATGCCATTCACAGTTTCCTGGGATATTTGGCAATATTTTATTTGACAGTGAACAAAAATTGATCCTTGATTAACCGGTCAATTGATAATGTTTGACTGATGAACTGACTTGCCAGGTCAGTGAAAATTTCAATAAGGTCATAATCAGTTAATTAGTATCTAACAGTGAAATTGCAATGAAGAATTGGCCCACTGATGATACTTTGTGTTTGTGGATATGTGCAACAAGCTGGAGCCAGTTTAATTTAGTAAGCATTTATTTTCATAATCAATTTGCTCCACTGTATTCAGTACAGCTAAAATATGAATTAATTATTTGATTACATTGATAAATTAACCTTCACTCATCAAATTTCAGGTTGATGAACCAAACAGCAAAGTGCAATTAAAATTTACTGTAAGTCCAAAAAAACAGGAGCTAAAATAATACAATGTAACCTGTGAGTGGAATTTAAGTTAGAATAAAATAATTAACGTATTCTTCATTCATTTTAAATATTTTTAAGGGCTGCCTTGTTCTCATAAGGAATAATAAAAATAATGGCAAGAAATTGCAGCAGAAATAATATATGTTTATTAAAAGTTTTCTTTCTTAGTATAAAATACAAATAAATAGAAATAAAGACCATGGAAAAATGAGAGGGGAAAAGAATAAAATGAGGGAAGAGGAAAAAGAAATAAAGAAACCAAAAGCAGCAACTTTCAATGTCTTTTGGTGCAATAAGTTACGTAATAAAATTATAGTATCAACTTTTTAAGGTGTTTTTTTGTTATAATTACTGGGAGAGATATAGCCAATTTCACCTCATGTCTAAAACAATATATTACAACAGGTAACCAGCAGCTTTATTTAAATATCAAAGATTTTATGAGTCCTGGATATAAAGCAAAGTTGTTAAAAAGGTGTCAAGTGAATCTCTCTGGAGTGTTGCTACTAAAAAGATCTTCTCTGTCAGCCATTCTCCTTAGTTTACTTAGTGGGATCTAACCCAGTTGTGATTGGTAAAGCAGGATTAGGGCTAATTCTGTTCTTACATAATTCTTCAATCAATCTTTTATTACACTCACAGACCAGAATTAAAAACTAAAACATTGAAATAAAATAAAATAAAACAGTACAAGACATAAAAGTACTTTATAGTTAGTGGTGAGTTTTTTTGACAGGCGGCAAACTTCTGCCTAGTTTTACAGATAGCAGAATTTAACCACATTAAAAGAAAATGTATCATGCTGATCCAATAGTAACAACTGCACACCAAAAAGATCAGAATTTCCTGGATATTGCATCAAGTGAAAAGTTACGAGCCCATGAATCTTTACAGAGGTACAGTATAAGGATGATAGAGCTAAGGATTCAGTGGCCCCTTGTGCACAGTGGCACAATCTCAGCTCATATGGGACATTTTTGTACCTGCCCCCCTGAACTGCTGTGGTGAAAGCATTACCACATGCTAGAATTAGTGCCCTTCAAAATATAGAAACAGTAACATAATAATATAGGTTATTTCTGATTTATGGGGGTACATAAATCTTGGCTTAATTTCAAGAACCTCTTGCAACTGTCGTGTAGATGTAGACAGAACAATTAATCAGTGGAATGACTTGCCTTTAGAAGTTCTGAGTGCTCCCTTACTGCAAGTTTTAAAGAAGAAATTGGACAGCCATTTGTCCAGAATGGAACAGGATGTCATGTCTGAGCAGGAGGTTGGACTAGAAGACTGACTAGGTAGCTCAGTGGCTAAGACACCTGAGCTTGTCAATCAGAAAGGTTGGCAGTTTGGCGGTTCAAGTCCCTAGTATAGGTCTCCTGCATGAGCAGGGGGTTGGACTAGATGACCTCCAAGGTACCTTCCAATTCTATTACTTATTATGAGGCATCCAAGATCCTTTTCAACTCTGTTATTCTATATTTTGCCACCTTTCCTTTTCTTAATGGTCTCCAGGATAAGGAAGAAGAGTATTTTTTAAAAAAAGGGATATCATAAAATGTGAAAAGGATGGGGCTTGATTCATTCTTTATTTTGACCTGACTATGATTTCTGCTCATTGGTGGCTTAAAACAATTCATCCATAAGAGGAAAAAAAATTCTTATACCTGTTATAAACACTTAAAAACGGAGTCGCTTATAAACAAATCTCTTGTATAGAATCTAATGTAGACATATTATAAAATAGAATAAAAAGCAAAGATTTCCACTTAGTAACAATCAGACTGACTGAAAAAAGCTGAGTTCCTGATTCATCTTTTTTGCTTTCCTAAGGTGACTTGTTTTTAGGAGAACAGAAGGTTCTTGTTGATTTGCAGGTCAGACTGAACCCCAGCCTTCTGGAAATTTCTGGTTCGTAGTTGTTCCCATTTTAACCAGACATTTACCTTGGAAGCTAGAGTATTTGCTGATCATTGCAAATATTTTCATGTTCAAATAAATTCTTTGGCCATTGTGACCTATATCACAGGGCTATGTAACCTTTGCAAGTAGTGTTGCCAGAGTGGAAAAATAATTTCTAAAAACACTTTGTGAATTAATATATTTTAATTTTTAGTCTTATGAATACTTATTTATCCTTCCCAGATCTTTATATTTCTTGTCAGTATTTGCTTTCTGGGTGCTCTTTAGAATGGTTGCCAAGATTTCAACAAAATGTGAAAAAAATTAAACAGATTAAATAATATTTATTATTTTTCTCCTTTATCATTAATTAAAAATGACAATTTGGGGGAAAATATTCAAGGTTTATGGATCTCAGCTTTGATTTGATTTAAATCCTATCACAGACCCATAATTTCAAAACTTTTCAGGATTTTTACCCATTGCCGTATAGGAGATTACTAGGCTGAGCCTGACGGAGAAGTCAAATGCATTATCAGTCACAGGTCCCTTCGCCTCGCAAAAGATCTAAGTCTATCCCACCTTAAATTCCTTCTTCTATTATCTCTCACTAATTCCCCTTGTCTGTTAGTAGTTCAGGTTAATGTCAAGTGCCAGGAAAATCAGGAGATCCAGACAGTTCAAATGGGTATAAAGATTTATTGTAAATTTGAGCTCTGACAAGAATCTGAACTACTAACAGACAAGGAAAATTAGCAGGAGATAAGAATAGAAGGAATTCAAGGTGGGCTGAACTTAAATATCTTGTTGGCCCAAAGGGACTCATGACCTCTCCCTTGGGCTCAGCCTAGTCATGTCCTACATGCCCCTTTCTTTCCTTTTGTCAGGGTTCCGAAAGGGTTTCTTTTGGATTCCTTAGTAATCTGACTCACTTCTTCAGCCATCTTTCCCCTCCTTTCACCTTTTCACAGTGACATGTGGTATTGAAGAAGAGGATGGGCCTAGTATAACAACCCTTGATCATGGTTTTCCCTAGTTGTCTGAAAGTTACCAAATGAAGGATAAGAACAATTGCAACATCCTTCCAGAATATCTGTGTATCTTGATCTCACTTCCTTTGTCTCTTACTAAATTAAGATCTCTTATTTTTATTTTTCAGTGCTAAAAATTTCCATTCTCTAAGTGTTTTTTTTAATGGTTGGCTGAGTTTTTGGTTTGATAACTTAATAAATTTCAAAAGTTGTCAATATGCTATTAAGGTATGATTAAGACATGTAGGAATTAACATTAATGAATAAAAAAGTATTGTGAGAATCTGTTTTGTACTCTTACATGTTAGATAAAATTAATTAATAGGTTAGATGCAAAACATTGAGGAAATACAATGCTTGTCTTCCAGTTAAAGACAAATGAATGACTTTTTAAAAAAGTTTAGGTACAGAAAGTAGGCCTAAAAGGGTGGCAGTGTGGTGCCATGTGGCTACAATTCTTTAAGGGACAAGCTGACAGCGCACACATGAACAGATGCTTTGCAGATATAGGAGTCATAAAAGAAAAATGATGCTTATTATGAACAGTGAGGTCCAGCGTGAATGAACTTAGATTTGATTTATCCTAGCAGTGCAGTTGCAGCTGGAGAATTTTACTGCAGTTGGCAAGAAAGGTCATAAAGTGGAGCAAAACGCACTTAACAACTGTCTCACTTAGCAACAGAAATTTTGGGCTCAGTTGTTGTCATAGGTTGAGGACTATCTGTATGGGATTTCTCTATGGTTGTAATCCTGACACTAGATACATGGGACTTACTGATACTTCAGAGAAAGGCATATAGGATTGCACTGCCTTGTACAAGAAAAAAAAAACCTCATACAGCAACTAACCTTGCAGATGTTATGCAAGATACCAGTGTCTTTTCCCCATGATGATCTGTTAAGTAAATATTTGCATCATATATTAGGTCAAAATAACCAGGGCAAAGTTTTCATCACCTAAAATAGTGCCCAAATGGCCATAATCCAGAAATAAAAATTGGAAATAAAACCTCTTAAAACATATTTTAGTGATATATTTGATGACCTTTAAAAATAGTGTAGCAATGAATGTATAGTGAACTTAAAAAATATGGATGCATTTGTGGAAAAAAAGAAGAAAAACAGGATTCTTTTCTCTCCTGGATTAAAACTAGGAACAGTTCAGTAGCCGTCCCAAAAAAAAAAAAAAAGTTTGCTGAAACTGATTAAAAAAATGTGCAATCAGCAAAATCCTGGTTGACACAGATCACATGATGCTTCCCATCTCTCTATAAAATACCCAGGATGAGTGAGAGTTGCCATTCACCTTCACCATGAAGGGAATCGTCCTATTTCTGGTAGTGGCCATTGTGGGTAAGTATGGCTTTTTTTTTACTATGACTCTATTGTAAAATTTTGCACAGTTTAGTCAAAATATATTTTAAAATTAAAAGATAACTCCATCTTACTTTGTTCATATTGTAATCTCTTGAATTTCTTTCCTCAGCTGCCGAGAAATTCCCAGCCCGTAAGTATATTATTTCTATTTTATACCATACATGTTTTTTGAAACAACATTTTTTCTACCATTGAAAAAGGGGTGATGTACTATCTTTTGTAGATAAGTCGCAAATCTGCTAGTGCCTGTTATTAAATCTTGCAAAGAGTAGGACTATTATCCTGCCCCATTAGCAAAAAGCAATCATCCTTCTGCAAGACATTTCTCTAACATTGTGAGCAACTAGAATAGTATATAAATATAATCAATAATCAGTAAGTCAAAAGATAAGTTATGTGCTTTAATCAATTTGAATGAATAGTTGCATATATACAATTTTATAACCGAGTGCAGAGCAAATATAGAATTAACATTTGAAAATAGAATAACAGAGTTGAAAGGGACCTTGGAGAAAAAAAATTTCATTAACATTATAAGATAAGATAAAACCTTTAAAAGGTACAGTACATGCTAAATAAAAATAACTTCTATACAGTTATGATTTGCATTTCATTCAATTGCTAGTTCATATGTCCAAACCATTAGCTAGTTTTGCTCTATATTTTAGACAAGAATTTAAAGAGGCTCAAACACACAGAAGTGTGCTCTTTATTTTTTAATTTAATTTTTATTTTAGTAAAAAAAAAAAAAATATTGGGGGGGAGGGATTGAAGAAACAAGGGGAAAAAATCACAAAATAGTATTAGTTTTCCAACCCTTGCGAAACAGGCCCAAATAATTTTAAATGACTAAATGACTAGTTCTATTTGCAAGTTATTAACCTGTCATTTTTATACCATATTAATGACAAAATAGTTAACAACAACAATAATAAAGACAACTAAACTTTCAAAATCTCTATTAACAAACTGTTATTGTAATCAACCCATGGAAAATTTACCATGGCTTCTTAACTATTTCATATTTCCCAACTTGATTCATCCTGGATCAAATATCCGTTTTCCCCCCTTAATAACATCAATTGTTTTCTGGTTAAATATAATAAGTCCAATATCCAAAGCCAGTTTATCTTCCCAAAAAAAGTCAAAATGAAATTGTTTCCCTGTTAAGTGTGATAAATCCGTTCTCCAATCCCTTCAATATAATTAGGAAAGACCAATTCATCACTTAGTCGCACAGATAGTTTTCTGCTATTTTTATAAGAGTACAGGCTTGAATTTCAGGGAGGCATATGAAGTGGACTCAGTTAATTTTAAGTCTGGGTCCATATTTCTTCCCAGTGAATCTACTGCTTTCAAATCACATTCCTTTTGTGGGTTTAATTTATTTACAATTGCCTGACTTTGAATGTTTTCAACGGCCTTTATAACTTCGTCAAACTTTTTAAAAAAGCTTTCGGCTAGGAATTGCATGTTATCAGAGAGTCTTTTCTCAAGTATAAGGTTCATTTCTTTTTCTGTAATCTGATATGTTGTTCCTCTATAAAGTAGATAAGAGACTTCTTCAAAGTGGAATAAGACAATAAACTAAGGAGCAGGGAAGATATTTTCTGGATATTTTAATCCAAAATTAAAAGAAAGAATGAGAAAAATAAGCTCCAAACTTTTTGCAAATTGATAAAATTAAAAAATCCCTGTAGTGAATATCCAATAAAAATGTAAATCAAATAAAAGTACTTTCACTATTCAGGAATACCCTGTGATTTTCCTTACGGAAAAACAGGAATTAATGAAAACAGCCAGATATATCAAAAGAAAAAAAGAACAGATAAAATCCAGCAGTGGGTTGAATAAATCCGCATTCAACCAGCCAATTAACTTTTAAAAATAAAAAAGAAAGCAAAACAAAAACTTCAAACAGTGAAGTTAAAAAAATAGGCTTTCTTATGAGAATACTCAGCTAAGAGGAAAAAGTGCATGAAAAACCAGTGACTTCCGGGATGCTTCCTCCTGGGTGAATCCATGGCCATCCAAAACTCATGTTGTGCCATTCTTAAGTGCTCCCATACAAATCCAGGGAGCAATGCTGGCAAAGAACCAGTTTTGGCAGAAAAACCAGCAGATTGTCAAACAGGAGAAATTTTTTTTCCTACCAGTGAGCAGCCATCTTGGAGAGGACGTGTGCTGTTTACTTGCAATCCTGCCAATTAAAAAAAAAACCTCCTGATTATTTTATACTTCAGCGTAATTATTTAGTAAATTATACAATTAAAACATGACAGTCTCATTATTATGTATTTATTAAAAGCAATGAATGTACAGTAAATGGAACTTTTTAGTAATCTTTGTGAAAACTTTTTAGCCCTGGAGAACTGTGCTGGGATTAATCACTTTTTGTTAGAAACCAACATACAATATGGGTTTTTTGAATATATATATGTATTACATATAAATCATGTAATGTACTGTTAAAACTAACATTATAACATCTTCATTTTCTTTCTACCAGGGAACCAGAAACCCCAGACAAGTAAGCTAAAAAATTACAACAAACCTAACCTCTTGTTGAAATGACCTGAAACAAAATCAATTGACATTAAAAAATTAATCGATTGATACTCATTTAAGGACCATCACATTTAAAGTCAAAGCTCTACATAATTATCTTTTTGCTTCCTAAAGGAAGCATGAAGCAGATGTGATTTAACATGTAACAGTTAACAATTTAAAGGAAACAATGATACATCAAAAAAGAAGGAGACTAAAAAATATCTAGGTTTATTCTTAAATGAGAAACCTGAAAATTTTTAATGGCCTACCTGGTTTTCAAATACTTTAGTTAATTTAGTAATGAGTCTGGCTAGTGATTTAGTCTTTGCAGTACATAAAGAATGGATTAACATTTGTAAGACACTGAGAGAGGGGTGAAAAGAGTCATCAGTTTTGAATCCCTTCATGCTCACAAGAGATCTAAGTCCAGCCCATCTTGAATTCCATTGACTCTTTTCTATTGTTAATATGCTTTGACTGTTAGTAGTTCAGATTCTTGTAGAGAGCTTAAGCCAATATACGCATTTGAACTGCCTGGATTCCTGATTCCTCGCACTCGACAACATTGCTACTAAAATGTTTTGGTGGTATAAATAAGAATATACCATCCAGAAAGTGGTTTGTGTAATCACTGTTAAAAACTAGTGGTGGTGAGATAAGAATGGTATCAAAGGAAAACCATGATTTGCAGAGACCCATTCTCACCAAAGGAAAAACACCCCCCCCCACAACCTGTGTAGGAGAGGGAAAGACTAGTCAGTCAACTTGACATTTGGATGACAAAATACTTGAAAAGAGTGGAAAGAAAATATCCTGAAAGAGGGAATTCCTAGTGACTGGAATCTTGAACAGACCAGTATAACTATGTTGTAATTCCCACTTGTATATTTTTTTACAGTAAAAGTAGTTCAGAAAATTAATATATTTACTAAATATTGCATTTCTGTCCCACAGAAAACCAGAATCCTGAATCTGGTAAGTCTAATGATGATAACTCTTATTTGGATATTTTAAATAAAAAATAGATCCTATTGATTTATTCTAAAACTGTACTCAATAATTTATGTATTTTTTTCTTCCAGGAACTGAGAATGTTGAGATCAGTAAGTATATTCATACCGTATTTGTATTTATATTTAAATCAGCATATTAAAATGACATTTCGGCTGTCACTGCTGAGTAAAGGAAAAAGCATTAGCTGAGTTGCATAAGACACATGAGTTGTAAAAAAGAAATTCTTCATTTAAATCTTTTTAGTGGTCAAAATTGAACTCTATTTTTGAGTTTAAAAAAAAAATACAGGTAAATTATTATTCAACACACAAAAACAATAGCAATCTGCTCAAATGGAATACATTCTTTTTGTTCCCTTTTGTGATTTGCACAGCAAACCATAAAGAGACTCAAAATTAGCATATACAAATAGTAAGTCTTTAATGAAAATCTATCTATCATTGTCCCATTAAAGTATCAGGTTAATAATCATGGAATTTACTCAGTTAAAACCTGTAACCTAGTATAAATGTCTTCTTTACTGAAGACAACCATAAATGTTTGTTTCTGTTTGCAGAACTAGAATTTCCTGCTGGACAAATATTGAATTACAGTTACAGCATCCTAACCCACAATGGAGTTGAAAATGACGCTTATGGAAAGAGTACTCTAAACATTAAAGCTAATGTAATTATCACAGGAGGTGAACCACAGCATATGCTTCAGGTAAGTTTTCTCCCTAAGGATAAAGTTTCTTTCAGTAACTCTCAAGCCCATTCAATTGAAGGGAAACTATTCTTTACATTCATTCAAGAAATATTCACATATATGGACCACAGATTGATTAAAAAAAACAAAACCCTAAGCTTTGTGTCACAAAATGCAAAGGGATTGCCAGCTTTGCTTTGGCTTCTCAGAGGGTAAAGTAGGCTACATGTTGGGAAGGTGAAGAAAACTCCATAGCAAGCAGATAAAACAGTAACCGCAGAGAGAGGATCATTTTACTCTATGCTGTACAGTAATTTACATTCATTCTCAAACCTAACATTTTCTGTACAATTAAGCCTCAATACTTTATTTGTCTGCAGTTAAAAAAAGTTAAGCAATCCTAAACTATTCATTCACAAGTGCATTATACTCCTGACAAGAACAACTGTGATTTTAAAACCGAGGCATAATGGAATTTTAAATTAGTGTTCCACAAACTAAAATGTAATTAATGAAGGTGTTTCAAATAGTTGCTGAACTGGGGTGGACCAGACACTACCTCTCTGGGTGTTGGTCTCCTGGGTCTTTATGTAGTGGGAATTATTGCAAAATAACTTCACAATACTAAAGCTGAAGCTAGGGAGCAAGCAGTTTCCTACTGCCTGGAATTTTTGTATGTCTTGTCTCCTGCTCTTCTTCCCACTGGGATAGAGATGACATGAGGATGTGACACCACTTCACTAGCCTTTGGAAAATAGATTTGGTGATGTTGCAGCTCTTCCACCCAGTAAATGATAATTTTTTTTCCACACTGCAAAAACAATTGCCATGTGAAATCACGACAGGTGTGGGATGCTGATTGATGGACAATTATTGCTCAAATTGAGGAAGTACTGGTCAGCACATCAATATCCTCCCATGGCATTGTGAGAACAGTAGGGATGAGGTCAATTGTAGATTGGATAAGAGTCTCATAGTTTACATCACTATGCCAATTAATCATTAATGGGAACAGACTTTTTATTGTTGAATGTTGCTATGATTGGCTAGTGCAGAAATCTTTTTTTTTTAAGTGGGGAGAATAGCAGCTCAGTAAAATAATATTAGTGCAGTTTTTACTTGCGTCCTATTTGAATTTAAAACACATTCTGTAATGGGGAATAAACACAATCCCTTCCAAATTAACAATTTTAAATCTCTCCTACTGGTATCCACAAGATTTAACAATTGCTTCCTTTCTTCCTTTCCACCCTCCATTTTGTTTTTAGT
>JANHFT010010260.1:378255-403851 GCA_032467955.1 Pseudoxenodon macrops | reverse complement strand
GTCAGGCACACATGCACAGAAATACACAGCAAACAGTGTATATCATCTGTACTGTTTGCTGGGAGGCAAATTGCTGGAAGGCAGAGGAAGATTTTTTTTTTCTTGTTTTTGTCCCCAAAAAGTCTTATACTTCGGTGCATCTTATACTCCAAAAAATACGGTAATCTCAAACTTTATTTGGCAAGGAAAGAAAGCGAGAATCAAATTAAAACACATGCAGGATCATAGAACAAGAAGAGGGTTTGGACTTCCAGATTGGGAGACATACCACCAAGCATCATCTCTGATTTGGATTAAGGAATGGATGGAGTTAAAGAACAAAATAATCCTAACGCTAGAGGGATACAACCTTCAAGTGGGGTTGCATGCCTTCTTGTGGGATGGGAAACACAAAAACCAGTTATTTTCAGAAACACTTAATTAGAGAGGGGATACTACAAATATGGCAAAAAATAAAAGGTAATCACTATTACCTTTTATTTTTAACAAAGTCCCCGAATGGATATCAACTATGGAGGCACTAATTTATCCCAATATTGACAAAATTAAAAGATATAAAGACTTGTTAAATAGCCAAGGGGAACTTAAATCCAGACAAGAATTAAAAGACATTGACTGGTGGTCATATATGCAGATACACTCCAAATATAAGACCGACCTAGAACAATATGGATTCCAAAAAGTAGTATATGATTTGGATAGAATTCTCCTGGGTACAGAAGAAAAATTAATACCAAAAATTTATAATTAATAAAATTATAATTATATATATATATTATAAATGAAATATAAACTGGAGGAGGAAGTGGTAAAAGAAAATATGATTTGGGCAAAAAAAATCAGATATACGATAGAATTGGATAAATGGGAAAAATTATGGAATGTAAATTATAAATTGACAATGTCTGTAGTCTGCAAAGAAAACATGTATAAAATGTTTTACAGGTGGCATCTCCCCCCTGCCAGATTAGTTAAAATGTTTTCCAATATTCCATCAACATGTTGGAAATGTCAATAAAGTCAAGGTACATATTATCATATGTGGTGGCAATGTCCAAAAGCCAAACAATATTGGAATAAAATTAGATTACAACTAGAAGAAATAACGAAACACCATATAGAAATGAAACCAGAATTATTCTTATTAGGAATTCTATCTGAGAGCATTGAAAGAAAAACACAATATTTGATCATACATATTATTACGCACAAAATTGGAAAAACAATCAAATACCAATTGACGCAAATTGGATTAAGAAAGTATTAGAATGTGCAGAATTAGACAAATTCACAAAAGAACTACAAAAAAAAGAGGAAATAAAATACTACAAAATGTGGGAAAGATGGTATAGTTGGCTAGAGAAAAAGAAAGATGAAAGATAAGAGGGGAAGAACAAATAAAGTAAAATGGAACTCATCCAAGATAGGACTGACCCAGAGTGGACTGATATATAGATAATTAAAATATCAAACATAATAATAATCATAATTATAGGTAAAGAAATGGAAATATTATAAAAACAGGACTTTGATATTATAGTGTAAAGAAAGTACAGATACAAACAAATATACCTATTAGAAATATATGTAAAAATGATAATATTAAATACAAATACAGAATTTAGATACTACAGCAATGGAAAGAGTATAAGTATATAAATACTCGTTAGAAATATAAGTATATATTAGAAATATATATCACCTTTATAGTAAACTAAAGCAAGAATGGGATTAACAAAATGTGTAAATATGTATATACTGAGGTAAAAATTGTTCATTAGGATGAAATTGTAAAATTTCTCATTTTTATTTTTCGGTTTTGTCTTTTTAAATGTTCAATATATATATTTTTTTTAATGCATCCCTTTCCTGCTTTCTGGTTTCTGGTTTTTCCAACCACTAACTTTGCAAGGTCCAGGGTTCCATGCTTCAAGCATCTCCTTTAATTGAACCTTGCCTTATTTCATACAAAACATTAAGTGTGAAATTACAGGTTGTGCAAAAGCGATACAAAATGAACAATTGATTCTATTGCTCTGAGCCACTTAAAAATGGCTCTGAATTTTGCAAGCTCTCTTTAGGTAGAACTAGGACTGCAAAACTGGATTATAAAGATTAGGGCTGTGGGACAGTAGAGAGATATTAATTTTTTTTCACTCTTTGCTACCATATCATAACATCATCTGAATGTTTGTAGTCCAGATCTGAGAGTAGTATCTAAACTTTATTTTGCAATGCAGTTCGCAATCAGATGCTTTGCTTGTCAACCAAGCAAATTACTATATATCTAAATAAATATGTAGTTTGTGGTACAGACAAAAAGCTTGCATCAACGTAATTTCTCAGAACCCTAGGGCAGGTATGTTAGCTTAGGCTCCTCAATGGCAATAGCATTCTTGGTTTGGTAGTTAAATGAGGACTAAGCCTATTCAGTGAAACAAACAAGTAAAATTTCAAACCTTTCCATTTCAAACAGCTAATAATCTCATGATGTGTGTTGTGTTGTTCTTTTTCTATGACAGGTTTTCTAAACCATGGACTTACTGTGAAATTCCTCATGTCTGGTGACAATAGATATCCTTCAAATATCATCTTGAAAAAAGATTTAATGTTTTTCAATGCCAAGTTTGAACTCTTAGAGGTATATATTACATTAAAAAAAATTCATTATTAAAAAGCATTTGAGATGTTAGTATGCTCTTACCATGTCACTTCACACTTAATCTTTCTTTCTTTCTTTCTTTCTTTCTTTCTTTCTTTCTTTCTTTCTTTCTTTCTTTCTTTCAGATTACAACGAATCTTCAAGGGGTAGATAAGTTGTTTGACGAATCAGTTAGCCAGTCTGATGAATACCCTACCAAGCAGAAGATCAAAGATATCCAAGACAAGGTATATTTCTATATTTATTCTTTTGAATATAAATGTTAGAGGGAATATTAAATAAGATTATTCCAGGAGATTTAGTAGGAGGACTGCCCTGCTAAAATCTTGCATCTGGTAGCAAAATTCTTCTCAGGTTAATATTGTAATTTAAGATTTAAGATAAAGTAAATCATCTGATCACCTTATTTGTGGGGTAGAATCTAAATACAGGTTGTTCTCAATTTACAACCACAATGGAGACTAGAATTCCTGTTGTTAAAGAAGATAGTTAAGTAAATTATGTCCAATATTATGACCTTTTTGTTTGGGTTGTTAAATGAGTCACTGTAGTTGTTGAGTGAAACAAGTGGTCATTAAGCAAGTTCAGTTTCCCCTGTTGACTTTCTTGTCAAAAGCCAGCTGGGAAGGCCACAAACTGTGATCACATTACTCTGTGATGTCATAAATACAGGCTTGTTGCCAGGTGCTCAAATCTTGATCACGTGATGTTACTATGGCTACAAGTATGAAAACTGGTTATAACTCCTTTTTTTTAGCGGTGTTGTAATTTTGAATGGCCACTAAACGAATGGTTGTAAGTCGAGCACTACCTGTAAATTAAACTGGTCTTGTGGTATTGTAGAATTCCAGAACTGGAAATATCTTTCTCTAAAGTGTCATACTTGAAGGGGAGATGCAAATAACCCAGAGCATTACATTGCTTTTTCTTTACTTGAACTGACCCAATACTAAATTGCTCTCATTGGTTTGACTTTAGCTTCCAGCATACCAAGAACTAACTGTCAAACCGCCCTCCATTGGTTTGGAAGTCAAAATGTTCGGAAAAACTCTAATGTATTTCTACTCTTCA
This sequence comes from Pseudoxenodon macrops, assembly GCA_032467955.1. Classification (NCBI taxonomy): domain Eukaryota; kingdom Metazoa; phylum Chordata; class Lepidosauria; order Squamata; family Pseudoxenodontidae; genus Pseudoxenodon; species Pseudoxenodon macrops. The sequence continues at coordinate 400,118 of JANHFT010010260.1, read as the reverse complement.
GAAATGAATCCAAGTTGGAAGGTAAAGATGTCTAATGCATTTTCACTATAAAATCCATATTGTTATCTCAGTCAGCTTAAAGCCTCTTGTCTCTTCACCTTATTTTAGGCGGAAGAGTTTAGACCAGCTATGTTCAAAGCGTGGCTGAGATGGGCTGAAATGTTGTTAAAATTTATCAACGTTCAAGCGAGCCCTCTCATGGTTGTAGATGTTGGGAAGGTTGTTCCTACAACTCCTGGTTTACCATTACAAATAGATTTTAATGCTGTCATCGGAGGAGATGTAATCTGGAACGGTAAGGATGAAAATCACCGCAATTCAAAATAGCATGGGTAAATCATATATAGTGTGTGTGTGTGGGGGAAATGGCTGAGAATAATACAATTGAAAAATATTAGCAATGCAGCTACCCAACCAGTCTGAAACAAGTGAGATTTCTGTAAGATTCTGATAAACATATGTCATTCATAATCTGATAATATCATCTTACTTAAAATGTAGTTGTATTGCTATTTTTTATAAAGGCAACAATTCAGATTTCTTTCTCTATGACACACCATTTATTAGCTTAAAAGTTTCCAAAGTAGAATATTATCATGCAGTCTTGCTTTATTCTTGTTCACAAAACAATCTTCTTATGGCTATAACTTCGTTGCTTATCACTATTGTTATATGTACATTGAAAGTTTACGCACTGGAAACAAATTCCTTGTGTGTCCAATCACACTTGGCCAATAAAGACTTCTATTCTATTCTATTCTATTCTATTCTATTCTATTCTATTCTATTCTATTCTATTCTATTCTATAAGTACAGGCAATGTCATCTTTCACCTGTAACCTTTCCATCTTTTCCCACTTCTTCTTTTGCCTCATTGCCCTGTCCCATCGTCAATTATATTAATAATAAAAACATAGAAACATTTATGTGAAAAAATATTAGTACTAGGAAGCCCTTATCTTTAGGTTGGTCTACTTTTGAACCAATTTAAAATAACGTTTGTTTCTTGTAGCAAAATCAGAAATGTTTCAGGATGATGTTACAGTAGCCAAAATACAATCACAACTCGATAGCAAATTTCGGTAAGCAAAATAACATTACTTTTTACCTTCCTTCCCCATAAAGTAAGCAGAATTCTGCAGTAGAATTACATCTATCCACCCACTCCCACCCCAACCTCCTCTATCACTGATATATAGACATACGAAATCAAGACTGGCCCAATTGCATCTGGAACTGAAAATCTCAAAAGCCTTAAATAAGGAAACCTTTACCACTCTTTCGCGTGGCTCAAATCCATTTAGTCTGAGGTGGTGTCCTTAATCTTCTTGACATTAGAATTCCCTCTGTTATTGTAATCTGAAACCGTATCCTAAAATGTCTCTTCTACTATTAGTGCCGATGTTCATCTAAACGCGAACTGGGGAATTAGGACAGACCGTATTGTAAGTGGAATAGAAATATTCGGCGGCCTCCATTCAGATATCGCACTCAAAATGAACCTTTCGTTGGACATGCAAAAAAGGTCATTTAAAACAGAAGTTGGTAATCTTCAGAAGGAAAATGCACTGATTATAAGGTAGAAGAAGCTCTTTTATAATTTATTTAATATATTTTTGTCATGCTATCTATAACACATTTATAATGCTATGCATTATGTAGGGCTTTCATCTTCTGTATACTGTAAACATTATACATATAACTCAGTCACCAATTGGTGTAAGCCAAGAATTATGGCTGCGTACCTGTAGTGTGCTCTTTCGCTGAGTTTCTCAAACATTTTACTTTGTAACAATGTTCTTTCTGGTAGGTTTGATGATAAATTATAAATATATATAATACTATTTAGAAACATTTGACTCAGGCTATTAACTGTCTGACCTAGTATCATAAAATGTACCACTTTTTTTCATCTATCCTTCCCTCTCTCTACTCTTGGACCTCAACAGCAAGGAAAATTTCATCTTACTTCTTCATTCTCAGAATGCTTTGATATTGAGTTTGTAGTCACGTTAACAGTATGTTAACTTACTGTGGAGTATAATAGAACACTTTCTATTTCTCTTCGCTGAATTTCTACCTAGGCATGAAGCACGTGCTGTAGTAAAGTGCGGCAGTATTGAGGAAACAGCTCCAATTCTTCCCGATTCACTTCCAGAAGAATGGGATGATGAATCTGGCAAAGGCAACATCAAAGTAAATATTGTGTTTGTTTATGTGTGTCAAGACTGATATTTGTTTGTCTATTGTGCAGTTAAAATAACTGATATAACTGGTTAAAGAATGGCTACTTTTATTTTTGTAACATTATTTAGAAATCTTAACATATTTTTGTTTGCATTTAGGATTTTGTTATAGTTTCTACTTGTTCAAATATGTGCTTTATTTAAATATAATGCTAAACAATACATTTAGAATTGAGGCCGAGAACATTTATCAATCTACTGATAGAATGATATAATATGAACTTTGAAAAAGAAAACCAATTAAAATGCTAAGTTCATCTTATTCTAGAACTGTTTCATATAGAAGTACAATTGGCATACTTTTTCTATCCTAAACAGTGACACAGAGCTGCCTTTTTTTTTTTGTTTCTCTCATGCTGCCCATAAAGACCCCTCAACTATTTATTATCTATGAGACTTAGGTTTTTTTTTTAAACACCCAAATTTAATCTCCATTTCTTCACATATGTGTACTAGCAGGTTATTATTGCCAAATTCTGACACGTCTATCTACATTTCAGCAACAATCTAAAAGTAGCCAGAAACCTCAAGATGTTTGGAACATTTGCTGGCCTCTAGGTTCGATCCCGATGAACATATGCTTGAAAACCATTAAGACAAGAGGACATGTGTCCTACCAGAATGTAGTGCTTCATGGATTATGCAAACAACATGAAATTAAGCTTTCGCTTGAACCAGGTATTACTATTTGGTGAAATGTTCAGTTTGTATCATTGGAATTATTCATGCAGATCACTTTATAAAATATGTAACTGTGTTATAATCCATGCAGAACCTGATTTGGAAAAGATTAAAGTAGATGTCAACCTAGACTGTGCAAAGATTAGGATGAGAAGAGAACTGGTACCCGAAGAAGAAGAACAAGTGAAAGGAGAAAAGCAGGAGGTACGTATAACCATGGAGGACGGCACATTTTATAAGGTCTACGTTAGCTAGGTATGAAACAAGAGACGTCATATTTACTATTTATTTGCTCAGTTTCTATAGCTGCCCATCTCAGTCATATGTGAAAGGTTTGTTTTCTGATGGGGTAAATGGATATTTGTATTTTGTCCAATTCCACCTTCCCTCTACTAATAGCACAACGATTACATGGCAGAATATTATAAGGAAGAAACCCTGAATTCCAAAGAAACTCTAAATTCTTGAGAACAACTTAAAAGAAACAATATTTTAACCTTCAACTGTGTTGCAGGCTAATATCAAAGATCAGAAGATGCCAGACCAGGAAGATAAGAAGAGGAAAGACCAGGATACCAAGCACCGAAATCAGGACACCACCTCTTCCGCTGACGCTGCTCCTGAGGTGAAAAAGAGACCAAACCAAAAGAAAGGTGGTAGCAGCAGCAGCAGCTCCATCTCCAGCAAGGACAGCAACAGCAAGGGTACTAGTGAAAGCAGCAGCAGCAGCGAGTCTCAACAAGTTGGAACAAAGAGTTCTTCCCAGAGCCAAAGTAGTAAGAGTTCTTCTAGAAGCAGTGACAGCAGTGAAAGCAGCAGCAGCAGCAGCAGCAGCAGCGACAGTCACCACAGCAGCAGCAGTGACAGCAGCAGTGATAGCAGCAGTGACAGCAGCAGTAGTAGAAGCAGCAGCGACAGCAGTGACAGGAGCAGCAGCAGCAGTGACAGCAGCAGTACCAGGAGCAGCAGCAGTGACAGTGATAGCAGCAGTGACAGCAGCAGCAGCAGCAGCGATAGCAGCAGTGACAGCAGCAGTGACAGCAGCAGCAGCAGCAGCGATAGCAGCAGTGACAGCAGCAGTGACAGCAGCAGCAGCAGTGACAGCAGCAGTGAGTGCAGCAGCAGTGAGGGCAGCAGCAGCAGCAGTGACAGCAGCAGTAGCAGCAGCAGTAGCAGTATCGACAGCAGCAGCAGCAGCAGTGACACCAGCAGTGATAGCAGCAGCAGCAGCAGTAGCAATAGTGACAGCAGCAGCAGCAGCAGTGACAGCAGCAGCAGTGACAGCAGCAGCAGTGGCAGCAGCAGCAGTGACAGCAGCAGCAGTGGCAGCAGCAGCAGTGACAGCAGCAGCAGCGGCAGCAGCAGCAGCGGCAGCAGCAGCAGCAGCAGTGACACCAGCAGCAGTGGCAGCAGCAGCGGCAGCAGAGACAGCAGCAGCAGTGGCAGCAGCAGCAGCAGCAGTGACACCAGCAGCAGTGGCAGCAGCAGTAGTAGCAGTAGTGACAGTAGAAGGAAGGATAGCACCACCAAGAGCAGCAGCAGTGAGAGCAGTGAGTGCGATGATGACACCAAGACGGTAATTATGATGTCATTTCTTTGAATATAGTTAATGGGAGCAAGAAGGCAGAACCTGCTTCATTGAAGCAAACGTGTATAGCTTTCTCTTTTCTGGCTAATGTGAATTACAAGTTGGCCAAGACCTATGACAGTCCACCTGACTTATGAAGGAACTCCCCAGCCACCTTGCTTGTTAGTCCTAGGTTCTGATACTTGGAATTTGAAAGCTAAGTATTAGTTTACACATGCATCAAGTGGAGCTCACTCACAGAGATTTCAACACAATGTTATAAGGCATGGCATTTTAAAAGAAATCTTGACATAAAATAGGAAGGTTGGTATCCATCATATTAGCTGGCTATTATGGAACTTTTGGTTGCCTATTGGGCTGACAGTGGAGCATCGGAGTAAGCAATTTTACCAAAGAGTGTACCTGCACTTGAGTGCACTATATTCCACAAACGCAGAATGTTAGAGGACAACTATGCACACTTAAAAGGTAACAAGTTGTGTTGAAGTAACAACAAATGATGTGGTTGTGATTTCTGCTCATTTCTCATCATGCTGATCTGTCATCTGCTTTCGGGGATATGAGAAATCAACATTGGGTATTTAGTAATGTTGTGACCTGCAGTATTGGGTGTTTTGAATTAGCTCATAATGCAATTTCAGTAAGAGATAATAGTGCTTATAAATCAGTTATTTGGGAAAACCTATAGTGATGGCACTGTTGTTATATGACCGAATATTCATTCTAAAAATAGCATTTCTATCAAATATGGAAAATTTGAAAGCATCCTTTATTATTTTAGCCCTAGAAATCAGCATTAATGAGGCTAGTCACTTTGTTTTAATCAATCATTTAATAAAGTAGACATGGATTTTGATCTTCAAAGAGGATCTTCAGGGACATGACTTTCAGAAATAGCAAAAGCATTTCCATTCATATTGTTTTAAAATTAATCGTTTATGTATCACAGAGTGAAAAGGGAGTACCAAAAGGGATTCATGAATATTCTTTCCGATCTGTGAAGAAACAGAAGGTAAGATATGGGAGTACAGAAAATTTAAACAAAGCCAGAAAACTATTGATGGGATGTTAATGGCAACGCAGTATTTCTTTTTTGGGGGATGGGGAGGGGGTTAAAGTTAGGGGAGAGGGGGAGTAGTGGAAATATAATGTATTGAGATGAAGTTATCTGATTCTTGAAATGTTTCCATTTTCTCCATCTATCAGTATAGTATCTTTTGCTATTTATTATCGAAAAGAGAGATAATTTTGTCATACAGTTGGCTTTCCACTTGTTTAAAGTATTGATTTATTATGATTTTCCTTTGTCAAAAAGAAAAGAAAACATAAACCCTGTATAAATAAATCACCATACCACTTTTTCAGCAGTGAAGTTTCTTTTCTAATCTGAGGCAGAGAGAATTGTTTTGCAGCCAGGCACCTTTTGGAGTTATTGAGAATACAAATTCCATAATTCCCTGCCAGCATGACAAATTAGCTAGAATACATACATGTGTATTCTTGTACATCTTTGAATGGCATTAGGATAGGGAAGTCTGTTCTAACTGCAAGACTTTCTTCTGCTGCTCTAAAGCTGCTCTATGAAAGCTGCCCTGTTTATGATGCCGTGTAATCTGAATTTTGTTTTAATACTTTTGATTTTTGCAGCAAGGAAAACAATCTGATGATCCTTCTGAATCTGACTCTCAGCCTGACTACAAAAGAAAAGGAGACCTCAATGGTGAACAAAACATAAAAGACTCTGCGGTCAGTATTCAAAATACCTTTCCATTGGGAAACGTCAATTTTGAAAGAAAAAAAAACTATCTGGCGTAAGCATGAGAAACAGAAAAAGCAATAATGAGATTTAAGTAGCGGTAGTTTATATTTTATTTTTACAAGTGTATATTTATACATTATTTTAAACTTAGTATGCTACTTGGTTTTAATAGAGCTGTGGTGGCACAGTGGTTAGAATGCAGTACTGCAGGCTAATTCACTGCTCACTCCAGGAGTTCGATCCTGAATGGCTCAAAGTTAACTCAGCCTTCCATCCTTTGGCTGGAAGGTAAAATGAGGATATACAGACTGTTGGGGTCAATAGGTTGACTGTAGACCACTTAGAGAGGATTGTAAAGCACTGTGAAGCGGTATATAAGTCTAAGTGCTATTGCTAATCCAACTGAAATTTAACGTAAACAGTGAAAATAGTTAAGATCCTAGTATTGTGCAGAAATGATAATATATATAAAGGCAATAAATCAGTAGAAAAGCAAGTAGCATACGATCAGCTTTAAAGAGATAGACCCTACCAAAGCCTAACAAACAAGCCTCATTATTCTTTGAAAGCAAGGACGACCACCTATAATCCTACAATTCTTGGACTACAGCTTGTTGGTCTGGCTGATCTAGTCTTATAGGGTTTGAAGTCTAAGAACGTCTGGCTCTATTAAACAGCTCAGTAGTTGAGAAACTTTCAGGTGGGCTAGGTAGCTCTCAGAAGTTACCTAGATGCCAGAATGGCCTATGTCATCGGTTATTGGTTGATGACCCTCTTTAATAACACATTTGAGTGTTAGTTGTAATTATGTTATTCATGTTAAAACAATGTACTTGTTAAACCCAGATCAGCACTTAATTTCCCCCCCATTGGATTTATTTTTTCTGCTCTACAGATGAAGCTATGTGCCCTTCTTAATATCCGCTACCAGTATCATAATAACATTAAAGAAGGTGGACATGATATTGCAGTGCTCCAAAGTGACTCTGTAGTGAAAGTGACAGTGAAAGACATCACCCGCCCAGCCAGTCCAGTGGTGTGCTTCACTCACATGGCGATAAATCCTCATAAAACAATGGTGAGCCTTTTCAAAATGTACTTGGTTCTATAAATTAAATCCATTAAATATCAGTGACATATGTTAAGCAAAATTATTTCTGATGTATTTCTTTCCTTCTTAGACAAACCTGAGAGCTGGTCGGGATTGCAAAGACTACGATCTTTTATTTCAACTAGAGACTGGTATGTTGGCTGAAAAGCGAGCTCTTCAGGCAAAATTTCAGTATCCTAAGGCTCCTAAGGAATTGATTTATCTTATAAATATGTAAGTAAATGTTTCTGATGATCTAATGCTGTATGCTACAGCAGCTGAGGTGTGTGTGTGTGTGCGTGTGTATGTGCTTAAATGAGTCTGATCCTTTCACAACAAAGAGGTGGCTTTGTTTTAATCTAAGCTGTGTTTCAAGCTAGTTCTGGTATCAAAGTCTGGGCAATATTAGAAATTGATCTGTGAATAAATTTGCATTTACCTCATTTTTCAAGGAGAATAGCCTTCAAAAAATGGCTCGTTATTTTCCCCCCTGATAAGATCAACAATTGTATTCAATGGAGGCAGATCAGAATTATGTGGCATACTACTCCTTCTCTATGAGCATTACTCATGCATTTATTTCTATTAACTAAAGGAACTAACTTTATTACACCTGATCATCATGAATGAATGAATTGGTTCCTCAACCAAGTACACCTTCTCAAAGGCAGCTATCTTTAAATAACTTGACTGGTTAAGGAAGGAAAGAGTGTTGGCCATTTTAGTTACTGTTTTCAAACTATCTATATAACCTATTGCTGGATGAATCTAGATTTTCTTGGAAGATTCCCTATAAATGCATTTCCACTGATACTCCATCACCCATGCAGGCAAGAGAATAATAAATGTCAAAGCTAAATGCAAATCAGACTCATACCTGCTCTTGGCTAAATCAATCTTTAAATATTATCCACTTGCTTTACAGACTAAATATGATATATTGTGGATTATGAAGTTTGTTCTAAGGGTTTATTTTTTTAGATGTAGAACGTCCTTCCTATATCCTTTAAATTATGTTCCGTTAAACCAGGCTTTTCTGTCTTTGTCAAGATTTCTTCAACTGCTCCCTGGAATTGCCTACCAAGGAGAATTCTCTCACAAACTCCAAAAGAACCCTCCTCAAGAAATTTCAGTGATTATGGCTCTAAAACAGCCAAACGAATGTGCCATGGTCATAAGATTGCCAGAAGTGAGTTACACATTCTTTTAGACAATGATTTTTTGTTTAAATACCAATCAATTGTACATTTACTTGTTCATTCTGATCAGCTTTGGTGGGGTTCTCAAAACAGCTGCTCGATAGCCATGTAAAAATAGGGAGAGTCACAGGTGAATGTTATTGCCATTTTGAGGGTTTGTTCTTGGCTTGCCACATATGTTCTTCCTATGTATACAGCAAGGCCAGTTAAGATCTGGTTGTCCAATCAGTCAAGGCAAAGCAGTAATCCAATGTGAGAAAGACATTGATTAGGACCAGGGGTGGGTTCCTACCAGTTCGGTCTGGTTCAAGTGAACTGGTAGCAGTGGCGGCCAGACTTTATCAAGAACACTCTGCGCATGCTCAGAAGCATCGTGTGCGTGCGGGCTCTCACTCCCAAACCAGTAGCAAAGGTAAGTGAAACCCACCACTGATTAGGACTTGTGTATTGTCGAACTGTATCTATAAACTAAACTAAACAGAATCTTTGTGCCGCTTTGAAAATGCACTGGGAAAAATAACTAATACATCAGCTCTACTTATTTTTTTGTTTTCATATTTCTTTCCAGGCTGTCCTCTACAATGAAAACTGCCAACTTCCATTTTCAGTGCCAAAGGATCCCAATGCCAAAACTTCAAAAATAGCTGATATTCCAAAATTGCTTCTTGCTAGTCTGAATGGTCAGCAGTTTTACTATGTACTTATAATTTCTGGACAAATTTGTGGTCCTTTCAATGGTGTTGAATATCAATTCCCATAATTCCCTGCCAAATGACCAGTAATCAGAGCTGATGAGATTTAATACCATCTGAAGTTTCACAGGTTTCCTTCCCTTCCCCTACTTAAGCTGTTTAAAAATATATGATCTAAGAAAATTAATTTGATTTATTTAAATTCATTTGAATATGTAGAGAAAGCCATAGCAACTTCGGATTTAATTTTTATTCTTAGCCCAAATAAAATGTATATGTATAATATGTATGTAAAAGTATTCCTCAAAGTATTTAATAACCAATGTGAAGCAATCACTTTAAATTTTATTTCACAGACCATTTAAAACTCAGTCAGTCTAAAAATTGATCACTTACTCCAATGTGACCCATGAGAATGCAATATATAAATAAAATTAAAATGAACTGAAAACAAATCTCCCTTTGAAATATCTACATATTCCTACATTAGATTTCTGTGATCACAAATAAAAAGTTATTTTGTGAAAGTTCTAAAATACAATTTATTGGCTGCTTCTCTAACTAGTCAAAATATCAGAAGCTTTTCTTTCTTCTCTCACTGCATTCTTTCTTGCTGTTATCAGGTGTTTGTATAATAGATGGCAAACAAATTACAAGCTTCAACAAGGAAATTATTGCAAAAGGATTGCCTAGCAACTGTTTCATAAATGTATTGGGAGATTGTACTTATAACAAGAAGCTGATGGTGCTGATGAAATACGAGACCGCCCACAGTGAAAATCTTCTAATTAAAATCATCACACGTGACTTGTAAGTAATTTCCAGTGCATTTTTAATAATCTCTCAGGATGAGAGAAAGCGTAATTTCTAAAATTATCATAAACAAACCATTCTATTATAAATTTTGTAAGGTTTTTTTTAAATTTAATTTTATTCAATATCTGTGCAAATGAAATATAGCTAAGTCAAAGCAATCACCCAAACTGTAACAACTGCAATAAAAATGAAATCTCAACATTAGACAACAGAATAAATCATGTATAGTAAGGATGAAGGATGCATTGGCTGCATAACAATAGTAACAACAGCAGCTGTATATTAGAAAGCACTTCTGTTACTGGAAGACAAGAATAACCAGAAGAGTGTCTTGTGTTAAAAAAATGTCAGATTTTTCTCTTGGCTTCTGAATGTTGAGTCTATCTTTGAGGGGGATGGATGTTTCAGAAATGTGAAAAATAAATAAATGAATGTTTCAAGTTTGGGTTTGGCAGGAGGATATTCTGTACTTTGCTTATACAGTAGATGAAAATTATGTTACCTCCAAGCAACCAGTATTTTTCAGCCAGTAATTAGGCTTTTGGACATTGAGATACCTATTATAACTGGCTATGTCTCCTTATGCCTGATAAAATAAACTTGCATAAGAGAATAAGATAATGCTCAATGTTAATTAATGCACTTACTATTGTAAACATATTGACCAAAAACTCAATAATTTTGAATTCAGCAGCCTAACTCTCTTTTACATTTTCTGTTTCTATAAGTGTATGTGTCCTGAAGAAGCGTGGTGACGAACTCATTATGGAATTAAATGACACTGTGATACAGGATGGAGTTATCCCTAGTAAACTGAGACGTATGTAAAGAAAATAATCTTAATCATGAGTTAATATAACAACTGAAGAGTTTGCAAAAAAATAATAATCTAAGAAACTAAGTTCATTGCCAAGAAATATAAAATAATGATACAGCATAAATAGAGGAGAAAAACTGAATTTTAAAACAAGCATTGATTGATTCTGGATTTAGAAGTAGTCCTTCAATTATGCATATAGAAATGTTTATATTTCCTGACTCTGAAATATATTAGAATAAACCAACAGGGGTGGTTGATGATCAGGAATGTTCAGGTGGGAATGGGAGAAGAAACAAAGAACAGTACTCCCTGGGACAAATTTTACTTGTAGGGAATTCCATCTACTATCCCTCTTGGTGGAATCATCAATTTAACTATCATTTAAAACTTACAGGTTTGCCTTTTGAACTCAAGAAAACAGAAACTGAATTGAAGTTAAAAATACTCTCCTCTGGATTAGCAAGTGTGACGTACACAGGAAAAACAGCCAAGGTATTATTATTATTATATATTACTATCATTATTACAGAATATTTAAAGTTGTAGAATGTTAAATGATTAGCATATACAGAAACGATACTTGCTCCTTTAGAGATTAATTAAATTGTTATATGCTTAGGAGAACAGCACTTGAATCACACAAGAGTTTGAGATAAATTGGACTGAGGAATCCTGGTTAAAATGGGGGTGGGGGTGGAGGAGAGCAAAAACAATTTGAAATACACTCTGTTTTGTTGTTTCAGAATGTATTTATGATGTTTCATTTCTTTTCATGCTTGTTGTAAACAAAAAAAATATTTTTTTTCTCCTTTTGTAAAGTTTGAAGTTAGTAGATTAGAAAATTCATGTGGTGTCTGTGGATGGTATGGTCCAGAAGGAAGGAAGTACCGGAAACCAAATGGCTTCCCAGCTAAAGATCAAACGGATTTTCTTATGTCCTGGGTGGTCCCTGGTAAATGTGGTGAAGGTAAGCAGAATCTGATGGCTTGCTTTAATAGTCACCAACAACCTACTCCAGATTTTTCCTTGCTCTGCTCAGCACTTTGACATGACTGTAAACAACTGGATTGAACCATCACTTTAATTTCCTATGATGGCTCAGAAAAGAATAGCCCCAGAAAAGAATAGGCTGCTAGGAATTAGCATTACCCCAAAGTTGATTATTGTATGCCTGTAGAATATATTGTTTGGAATAAATTAATTCAAATCACATACCTTCAAAGCTAGTAAGCATGAACATGATGCTTTCATAAATGCTACTTTGGGAAATGAAGCTGTAGAGGTCCTGATTTCCTTTTGAAGAAATCTATATTTTTCTCTTGTAGACTGTAAACTGCGACACACAACAGTGAGACATGAGAATCCAATCTTAATGGGACAAGAAAATCCACAGTGTGCTACCAATTTTCCAGTTACACGTTGTGCTGAAGGCTGCTCAGCCACCAGTACTACCAAAACCTTAGCTAGCTTCCATTGTGTGCCAAGTGGTAAGTTCATGTAATGTTTACTTATTTTGGATGGTCTTATAACATGTAATGTAAATCTTAAATATGGGATAGGCACACTAGATGATTCACTTAAGAAGTATTTTCTGGGAATTTTCTGCAATCTCTTGGTTTTCAAATATGTTGTTTTTAGAGGGAAGCACCAAAGAGCTTGATTTTATTGGGTCATTCAGAATACTGTAAACATTTTGTTTGCTCAATAGTGGATTTTCCTCTTCCCATTGTTGCTTCTATATGGAGAAGAAAGAGCCTTTTTAAAAAATGTCCTGAACTGTACAAAAGCAGTAAAACTTAAAAAGAATCTTAATGTTTTTATATTTTATCTTAATAATGGGTTTAGAATGGGCTGGACTGTTAACTTTTTTCTATGATCATTAAATGCATATAGAGATACTTACACTGAAAAATTAACTGTAGCCCAGTCTTAGCACATAATTTAGAAATATCTCCTATTTACTATGAACAGGTTTGAAGACTTAATAGGGGAAATACAATACTCTGGTGTTGGAGTCTATTTGCTTGCATAAATTCAGTGAATGTGTGTATCTCAGGAAGCCGAGTTATCCTCTGGATTATGGAAAGTAAGATTGGGGAAATAAATTATCCCCTTTCCCTGCTGCAGTACCAACTGCAAGTCTCTTTCTGAACTTTTCCAACACAACAGTAGCTTGAGAAGAGTTATTCTGGGCCAGGCTGGACTAGGCCTTAATGGTGATGAGGGAGTTTTCTTTGGCCTTGCAGAAAAACATTATTTGCCTTGCACCCTGTTGCTTCTTTTAATGGTTTTACTTTTTCCCCTCTTCCTCCAGGAGCAACCTTGCCTAGTGACCTGACCGTGCTGGCTGAAAAGCCTACAGATTTTGAAGACTTAGTTGAAACTCACACTTCCTGTTCTTGTGAACAGGAACAATGTGCTGCATGAGCCTTCAACTGAGTGTAGACTCAGTGTATGTTTCCTTGTTTGCTGTGGGAGCTGATATGTCAATTCTAGGCTACTACAACAGTTGTTAATTAAATTATTGTAAACCTACTGTACCCTCTTAAATAATCCAATTCTTCCTAAAGTAAATCTAAGCCTTATTCCAATATAAGAAAGTCAACTCTAAATGAAACATAATTTTCTAATAAAGACTTGCATTTCAAAAGAAAAAAAATGAAGTGGTGGCTTTATTTCATTAGTGGAGCATAATGAAAGGTTGTGTTTGGTAGAGCAAAAATGATTGGGCATTTGGATAATAGGAAGTGCTTTTTAAAAGTATATGTTATTGTTAGAATTTTTCATTAGAATGTCTGTTTTAAATAAATAATTTCCTACTCAGTGAAAAATGTAGATTTCTCACATCATTGAGAAATACTAAATGGTAAACATCTCACAAGATATATATGTAACAGAGAAAGAATAATATTCAAATTTATGGAGTTAAATTATTTGGAGTAAGATCAGCAGGCTGAACTACCTTCAGTTATAATTACACAGATCAGCTAATGCCCATAAATGCTACATAATACAGGTTAATAGTATTTGTTAACTCATTCACATACCCTTGCTATTCCAAAAGAAAATATGTTGATTTAAAACCCTCTTCCCAATTACCAGAATTTCTTTATTTTGTTTTAAAATCACAGATTGAAAAATCAAGCCTTAACATAACATAATATAGTAATATATGCATCCTATCCAGAATCAGTAAAAAGAGGGGGGAAACCTAACCTCTTGTGTGTATGTGTGTGCGTGTGATTATGTTATCATATACAAATCTGACCATTCAATGGTCCATATTTGAGAAGAGATGACAATGGCAGTTTCAAAGTAGGGTGAAGGGTGGAGATATCATTTTAATGGAGTAGAAACTGAGCCAGTGACTATTTACCTTTCTTGAAATTAATGCACTGTAATGAGGTCCATATTCTCCACTGTAGCCCTGGCTCCAAAATCTAGTGAGACTGTTACACCAATCTAGAGGTATTCTTCTATATTTTGTAGACAATGGTATGTGGAATGGGAAGAAAATAGACATTTTTAGGTAGAATATTTCTCAGTAGTGCTTATCAGTACCCATAATAAAATGGTTGTCATCGAGAGGGACATATACTGCCTCTAATAGTTCAGCAGGATGGAGTGAGTTTGCAAATAACAGAATAATAGAGTGGGAAGGGACCTTGTAGGTCATCTAGTCCAACCACCTGCCCAAGCAGGAGACCCTATACCATTTCTGACAGATGGCAGTCCAGTCTCTTCTTGAAAGCTACAAGTCTCCCCTGGTATTTCACAATATAACCAAAGATAAAAGTACAATACAAAAGAGATAACCATATAGGAAACCCACCCAAACTAGCCCAAAGACACATTCCAAACACCTCTAACATCTCTAGCAAGGGGCTCCATCCACCCTGAATAACAGACAATGTATTAACAGAGGCGCCTGTTGCTTCATCAGCCCACCTAAAATACTTCTACAGATTGGTTCATTGTCGGAAATAAGGAATCTACATAACAATTAAATCAGTGTGGTATAAATCGAATAGATGCCTGTGCATGAGGGAACTGTCTGGTCTCATAACTCAAACCAAATTGGTCATGGTAGGCAGAGCTATATGATCAAAAGAAAAGAAATATGCCCACAGGAGCTTAAAGTGGCCGTTAGGATCCAAGTAGATCATAGATCTAACCATGTCTTTGCCAGCCAATCACCTCACTCATCATCATCATCATCTTTTAACAACCCCTTGCAGAGTGGAGTCTGAGCAACTGAATGGAGCTAGCAGTGTTCAATGGCTGGATGCCCTTCCTGTCGCCAATGCGGAGTTTTGTTCAGCAGATATATTTTCATTGTGCCCAGAGAGAGAAATATCTGCCTTAGGATCAAATTCACATCCTCCTGACTGTGAGGCAAGGACTCCACCTCTGGGCCACTGCACCACTCCTTTGCCAACCACCTCACTGAAGTGACATAAATAGTATGACAACATTTGTATTGGGACAAGACAATTCCTTTTTAACAGCAGACCATGTACGCTACCTCTATATCAGGCTGCAAACGACTTAGAGGTGATGAGATTTCTCCTTAAAAAGTCAACAAGTTATCTGCACGCCCTGGTTAGAAGGACATAAAAATTAACCCAATGCCTTAAAGTAGAATGAGCAGGTTTGCATTTGTCTGATTGTGTGAAAAACAACCCTGAGGAGTTGCAATGAAGGAGGATTTATGAAACTATCAGGTTTTTTATTTTAAACATCTATGAAGTGAAGGTGACATCAGCCAAGGCCCAAGAACTGGGATAAGAGCATGAGTGAAAAGAGCAGGGATTTCTGACAATAGGAAAACAGACTGCTGCCAATAGGAAGAGTGTTTCTGTGTAATTTATAATGCTCAGCAGCTAAATCAGTTAGAAATAATTTCAAATATCAAACCCAGATGGCAGCATGTGAAATTAAAATCTAGAGTTGATGGTAGAAAGTTGCAAGGAGACAGTAGGCAAGTAACCTCAGCAGCAATGAGAATCAAGACAGCTGGTGAGGAACTTTTCAATCACTGCTGCTGTTACCAACTGAGCTGGAGGGCTGCCTCTTGGCTTTGCAGAGGTCATCATTTCTTGAGAGGAAGAACAATGGAAAGAACTACATTTGTCAGGCAGATCTAGATTCGATGAACCTGACCTACATGTGTTCAAGCTCGCTACTTTATTATATTCTGCCTACTATGCAGGAATATTATACAGTTCTGAACACTGGTGGGATTCAAAAACGTTTACTACAGGTTCTGTGGGTGTGGCTTGGTAGGCGTGGCTTGGTGGGCATGGCAGGGGAAAGATACTGTAAAATCTCCATTCCCTCCCCACTCCAGGGGAAGGTTACTGAAACATCCCCTCCCAATCAGCTGGGACTCTGGAGGCAGAGAATAGATGGGGTCGGGGCCAGTCAGAGGTGGTATTTACCAGTTCTCCGAACCACTCAAAATTTCCGCTAATGGTTCTCCAGAACTAGTCAGAACCTGCTGAATCCCACCTCTGGTTCTGAATCTTTTGCAAGTGTGCAAAGACTCAAGGCCACCTCCTGTAATGGTTCAGCTCCTAAAGTTACATCTCAGGCTTATCTCTGGTCAATTGTGTTTTATGTACTTTCTCATCCTCTGAACAAATCAGGATATCCCCCAGATAAATCACTATGATTATGTCAATTACATCAGAAAAAAAACGGTTCATACATTTAGAAAACACTGCTCCACAATTGAAGTACCAGCATCATACTGAAGCACTATGTCATGCAAAAATGATCCGTGGTCCAGTGAAGAAATGGATCTAATTGTAGTTGCACTGGTACTTAGTATAGTGAAACTTCATTTTAGCATACCTCAATATATCAAATTTTGGGTATAATAGATGCAAATATCAAAAGTTGATCAAATGATATAAATGGCTTGGATAATGATGTTATTGTACAAATCACAGAAATCACAATGACATGCTATCTTATTTAACAGTTAGTTGCGAATAAAAAAAAACACCTTTACGTATTTAGTTTCTTAAAACAAGATTTCAGTACCATAGCAAGAATTCCAATTGGCCAATCTCTTTCCCCTTTGTGAATGCAAATATCACAGGAAAATTATGTAACACAAATGAAAAGTTTTGCAAAGATTACAAAGTATGGATTTTGCATTTAATATCTTCCCTCCCCCCCCAAGCCGATTGAAACAAATAGATGCATTGATTACGGAATCCAGTTCCCTTGTATTCATCAAGGCAAACTTCTGACAAGGTAAGGAGAAATTATTTTATTGAGGTTGTAGCCAAAATTGGGGGGGGGGGAGAATTTAGAGGTTGTTTTTCCACCAGGGATGTATGCATGTATATGTGTGAAATACGGAGAGCATGGCTAGCTTAAAACAAGCAAAATTTGTGACTTCCTCAAGAGGATTCTTCTTTGAAAAAATATATATGAGGAAGTATCTTTTTCCTTCTTGACTCATCCTCCGCCTCCCCAAATAAACTGGATGAAAAGGCAGAATCAGCACTAACCACGATGACAGACGCCTCCATTGACGCAAGGGGGCGCTCACAGCCCCTACGTTCGAACAACCCCGATCCCCTCCCTCTCTGAGGAGCGCCAGATCCCCAACCTTCCTAGCCAGCCGACAGCGAAACAGGCTCTTCCCCAGCCTGAGGCAGGGCGACCGAGGCGCTGGGCAGGGGAGCGCGCGTGGGGGGGACGCTGTTTAGAGAAGCCGACCCGAACCGGCGCGCCCTGGCCATGAAGAGCTCGGGAGGGGGCGGAGACGCGCGTCTCTTGACCGCGATCCTCTTCGCCTTGCACTTGCGGTTGGCTGCCGGCGCGTGCCCGTGTCAGGATCCCGCGCTTTGCAAACCTATCTCGAGCCCCAAAGACTTCGAGGTGAGCTCCGTCGGCTCTCGCCTGGAGGGAGAAAAAAAAGTTCCGCGAAGGGGACGGATCGGGTGGACTGTCTCGCTCGGGTCAGTCGGTCCCCAATGAAAGTGGAAGCTTACGGGACGTCGAGGCGGGCAGGGGAGAGTTAAGCAGGCGTGGCCCGCGCGCGACCGTGGGAGCCAGGAAAGGTCTCCCCTTTTTTAAAGATGCGAAGGACAGGGACCCAGTGAGGATCCCCCTTCAGATCCCAATTATCTGTGTTCGCTATGCATACAAATACTTCCTTAGCCAGTCTGTTCTGTCTCTTAACATTAAGCCTACTCCACCTTAATGGAACTTAGACTTCCCGAACTGCAGGCGGCTGAAACTTTCCCCGTGATTGGTTGTTCAGTCCAGGAAATGGATCGCTGTTGGAATGGATCGATGCCCTGCATTTTTGTGTTTCTTCACGCGGGAAGAAAAACAAAGAAACGGAGGCAACTTCTAGCCTAAGTCTTGATGTGTCACTTGTGTCTTTCTCTTCTTCAGTTTCCTGGTGCTGAGGTGAAACTCGGTGTGTGTGTGTGTGTTGCAAAATGAAAGCAAAGGGTGACTAATCTGAAAATAATTAGCCAATATTCATAATTGCCAGAAATAATTGGAGAGGGGAGAGATCCAGTCCTCAGCCTCTGCTTTGCAGGTTGCCACAGGGCTCAAACCTCTTCCTGCTCCTATTTACCACCTGCAGTACATGAAAGGACTGGGTGATGTCATCCATCAGCACAGGTTGAGATTTCATCATTAGGCTGATGACACTCCATTGTACATCCATGCCCTGAACCAACCAGGTAAAACATAGTTGATGTGCTTTCCTGGAGCCTGTGAAGGTCTGGATAGCTAGGAATTGCCGTGGGTTTGACCCTCAGAAGAATAAATGGCTGTGGGTTTTAACTTCCCCCATAGCTAGTGAATTTCCATCAATGACTCTGAATGGGCATAATATTTCCCAAGGCAGAGTTTGTGCACAACCTGGGGGTTCTCCTCAAAGAACAGATGGCAGCTATGGCTAAGAAAGGGTGTGTTTTTGGTGCATAATTATATTTTGCGTAGCAGTTGTACCCATTCTTAGATTGAGAAGCATTGCTCATGGTCACTTGTACTTTAGTTCATTGGTCTATTGCAACAGGTTATACATGAGGCTGTTCTTGAAGAGTGTTTGGAAGCTTCAGCTGGCCCTGAATGCAGTGGCTCAGGGACTACTGGGCCCTCACACTACACCCACCTAAGGTTGCTGGTTTGTGAGGTGTACTGGCTCCTGGTGGGCTTCCAGAGGCAGTTTGTGGTTCTGGTTGTCAATTTTCCAAGTCCTGCATGTGATGGAGATAGGTTACTTGTGGGACTGTCTCTCTCTGATGATCCCATAAGAAAGGATAGAGTGGGCATCCTCCAGGTTGCATCAATGAAGTTGTATCACTTAGTAGATCCTTGGAAAGTATATTTTCTATCACGGTTATTGTTCTATGGAACAATTTCCCCTAGAGATATGGATAACTCCAATCCTAATGGCCTTCAATAGGATAAAGACCTGGGTATTCTTCCATGGGGGGTCAGGGTTTTAATGGGGCTCTGATGTGGGTGCAGGTTTACCTGTTTATCCTAGTGAGTTTTTCTGGGGTGGGGGGGTCGGGCTCAACTGCTATTGCTTTTTTTTTTTAATATACCGTTATTGCTATTATAGGTTCTGTTTGTTGTTTTTATTAGTTTACTGTTCAGAGTGCTTTGGGAGAGACGCAGGCTTGACGTATAAATATATAAACAAACAACCCCAGTTTGAAGAAAATAAAGAGAAATTACATACCTTGGCCGAACTGGACAACCCAAACAGGTTCACATCCGATTAATACTTGGATGAGAGCTCACCAGGAAGTAGCAGAGCTACAGGATAGACTGGGAAATAGGAAAAAAGAAAGCATGCCAGAATGTGGCAGTGGCAAGCTATTTTGTGGTTAAGGAAACTACACAGACATTAAGATGCTGGACTCAAGAAGGCAGCTTTATTTTTTTAACATACACAATGTGTAATTGACAATAGACACGTGTTTGCGACGAATCCCCAGTGCTGCTGCGCAGAATCTAGCCACCTGAGCTGTAATTATGGACTGTTCATCCTTAAGCAGCCACTGAAGATAGGTAATGTCAGGATACCTAGCAGTTATTGGCAGACTATGTTTTTTCCTAATCTCCGTATAAAAGGAACATTTAAAGAGCATGTGACCCACAGTCTCCAATTCTCCTGAGCCGCAGGGACAGAGTCTTTCCGTGAATGGTATCCTTTTATACTTGCCATACAGGACGGCCAATGGAAGCGCATGGCACCGTGCAAGTGCAAATGCTTTCTGGTGGTTAGCGATTTTATATAACAATTGTGGCAAACCCTTTTCACTGCTTAGTCAATTCCCTTTTAGCGTTGAATCTACAACAGGCCACACAGTTTAGGGATTGCAACTATCGTATAGTCAGACCATGTATAATTGACCCTGGATTTTATTATAGATTTTAGTTGTTATTTATTATTTTACACTAGAAGTTTTAAGTGTATATATACTGAGTGTTTTTATTTGTTCTGGTCTCTGGTCTAAGACTGTAATAATAAATTGTTGTTGTTGTTAGTTGACAATAACGTCCGTGTCCCTATAAGGATTTTTTCTAGTTAGTTAACATATCCTGGTTCTTTAGGCGTTTTGTAAGACTCTGTCTTTAAACCATCACCAGTATGCTTGAGCCAATCAGATGGGCCTTTGTAAAAGAAAATAGCACACAGCAGGATACTGTACAAATATATAGGTAGGCCTTAACTTATGACCACAAATGACCGTGACAATTGGGCTTTCCCCCCCCCTTGGAAAGTGGCAAGAAACATGGTTAATGACAGCTGGGTGCTTTAACAGGCCGTAAATGCGAGCCAGTTGCAAGGGCCTGAAATCATATGATTGTGGGAATGGTATAGCAGTCATAATTTTGAAGACAGATTGTAAGTAACATTTTTGAGTCTGTTGTAACTTTGAATGGTGATTAAGCAAGAGGTTGTAAGTAGAGGACTACCTGTAATATTAATGATTTTAGAAATCTTATGGCTGCTTTTTATGGTTAAGGAAATTTTGAATTTTAATTAATCTTTCTAATATATCTGAATCAGTAAATACAAGCAGACAAAAAAATAATTTATGAAACCATTTATTATACAAGAGGCTTGTAGAGACCTAAAGTCACATTCTTTATTAATTGGGGGAAGGGATCTTTATATATATTTTTATGCAAAAAAATGTATAGATGAGCCCCAGGAGGGGGAGGGGCTTATTATTGAACTGAGCATTTCTATATCATTCCAAATTATCAGAATTTATACTAAGCAAATGGGAGGGATGGACGGACGGACAGGATAGATGGATGATGGATGATCTAAGCACAAAATAACCAAATAGTTTTGGGACGACAGCAACCAGACTAATTCTTTCTGATGCATGAAGCAGTCACGATTATCTTTCAAAAAAAGCACCATCCTTTAGCAACCCCAGCAAAGCTTTTGCTCCTCACCTTACTTCTCCTCGCTTCCCCCTCCCCATAGTTAATATGACCCCAGAAAGGGCCAACAGCGTCTAACCTTGGTGGAGAACTCCCCCCATCCCCCCCCCTCCGATACCCGGGCAAGTCAAAGAAAGCAGCAGAGGCGACACTTGAGTGGTGTTGATTTATTTATTAACTTGGAATTCTGGTAGCTGGTGGAGAGGGAAGATGGTTCTATACACTGGAGAGGGAGATGGGAAGACAAGATGGAGCCAAAAGGCTCAAAAATCTCCATAACAATAAAAAAAGAAAGTAAAAGTAACCCCAAAACTTCTAAAAAGCATCTAGAGTGCAGAGACTGGCAGCATTCTCTAGGCATTGCCCTCCTTTTACAGCGCCAACTAGCGATCGGCGGGCAAAAGCAGCGCCCCCTGCAGGCAGGCGAGAGGGACGCAGTTCACAGCTCAAAATTTTATTTTATTTGTTTTGTTTTGTTTTTGTAATTTTCTATGCACTACTGGAGGCCAAAAGCATGGGG